>JAKOGI010002136.1:135000-138611 GCA_029747015.1 Carnegiea gigantea
TAATAATTGGGCCTGAGTTTTGCACTTGCTTTTGGGCCGATTTGTATTTTTTGGGTAGGTATCTCCACCATGCTGGCTGCATGGTTGGTAAGAGATAGAGGTCCTCATTTGAGGATGGGCTATGAGATCTGATGTGATCCAATGGCCACATGGGGTGAGAAAGCGAATTTGTGAATGATCACAACTATATTCTTTAAAGCGATTAAGGAAGTCAACACCTAGGAGTAGGTTGTAAGTGGAGTCTTTGGGAGCCTGGATTACCACAGTGGGTAGTGGTAAAACTTTGAATTGCTTAGTTGTGTAGTCATAAATGGCAATAAACTGGCCAAAAACTGCCTTGGTGAGTTTGGCTATTTGCCCTGAGGCGACAACCACTTGTAGTGGTTTGTGAAGATCTTTCCAGTATCGTTCTGGATAAGCATTGGCTGAGGCCATAGTGACATCGGATCCTGTGTCAATCATAGCGTGGAACCATTCAGGTTTATGAAACCTATAGACTAATTCAACCTTGATATAAGGGACTCTATTCATACGTCCTACTGGCTTGAATTATTGTCCCATTGAGCTTAATGGACATAGAATGATCTGTAATGGAATAGGTGGTTTCTGCAAGGAAACGCATACCTAACAATAAATCAGCTTTTATACTGAAAGCTTGGGCTTCAAGGTGGATGATCCTTTCAATGAATCCAAAAAGAACGGGAACATAAGTAAGTTTATGTTCGAGGATCTGTGAATGGAGGTCGGGTCCAGCATAATTATGCTGTATGGCTGGATTAATCCAGATTAATCCGTCTCGCCATTGAGTAAGATAAATTTTACTCACGAGTTGAAATGTTGCAAGTTTGGGAACAGGCAACCTTTCGATTGACTGAGTACGAAGGACATTGCCATCAATATAATAGCGTCCGAGTACACTATTGCATCTATTTAATAGAGGCTTTTGCTGGATGTCGATTTGCCATTCTTTTATTGGCTGTATAACAGGCCTGGCAATCTCTTGAATTTCACAAATGTCAGTGAAAATATCATCCAACTCAATTTCATCTTTGGGAAGAAATTGATCAATGATATGGGTGTTACTAAGCATGTAACTAACCATAGTATAAATGGTAAATGGTGAATGATGCAAACTTTCTAATAAGTCTGATCTTTTGAAATTATAACAAAGGTTTAGAGCACGGTTGGTGTCTAAATCTTTAATGGGAATACTATACCCTGGATAGGTAGTAAAACCTATATTCTGGTAAATAAGATTACCTTTCATAATACCTATTAGGGCTTCTGACCTATTGGCAATGCGATTATGCATTAGGGTAATGATAATGGGTGTATCTAATCTTTTTTGAAAGGTGGCTTTCAAATCGATTCGTACAGCACCAAAATGAATGTAACCGATTTTTGTTCGGTCTTTCTCAGGTAACTTCCTGATTTTCTGTTTGATCTGGTCAAGAGTAATCAAAGATAACTCGACTTGTCCTTCAGCAATATTGCTGACAATTGGTATTTCTTGGATATTAGTCCCGAAATACTAAATATTCTTTCTTTTGAATATCTGAAATAAGGTTTTCTTAAAACCTTCATGTTCATTTATCTTTATGTTTTTAGATAAAATTTTTTGATATTTTTTCCTATCAAAAAGTAATTTATTGGAATACGTACCTGAGGATTCTCCTTCCTCTTGATGAATGGGTTCATTAGTCTAATTCATCTTCTGTCGAGCTAGACAAATAAGTTAAGACGAGAATTTCGTCCTCTGAAGCTATATTAGAATAGCTGATCTCTTTATAACTTGAAATCTGCTCAAAGAGTTCATTAGAACAAACTCCTGCAAAATTAATTTTCTTAGGGCATTCATTGGCAAAATATCCCTTTTCATTACAGTTCCAGCACCTGCAATCTTGCTTCTGGATCTGTTTAGAAGAACTTTTTTCTTTTCGTTCTTCCTTTTTCTTTTGGTTCTTTTTAAAGAACTTCCTCTTCTTCTTGAAGGGTTTAGGGTGTTTTTTTAAACGCTTTCCAAGATGCTTCTTAGCTTTGAATTTCTTTTTCTTTTTGGGCTTATCGAGTTGACACCCAAATTTGCTAGGATAATATAATTGATCCTTGCATTTTAACTTCTTCTGGTCTTTTTGAAGTCTTTTGCGTTTGTATGCTTTTTCGCATTCAGATGCTAGGGTAATTCTAGCAAATTCGATACGTGCTCCTAACGTATCGGTTCTCTCAGGTCGGTCGGCTACCTTCCATTTGTTAAAGAGTAAATCACTCCAGGGAAATGGCAACTTTGTAAAGAACATATCATTATGGAAGTTTAATGAGTTCTGAGTGGCTGAAGAAATTTCAACATTGTAATAATACTTCTCAAATTCACATACATATGCATCAAAATAATTGATGTCACATATTTGTAAATTGTAAAGCATAGTAAGATACTTTTGCTTTTTAATACGCTTTTCATTTAAGCGATGCTGAGAATAGTCTTCTCCTAGAAATTCTCTTCGAATTTCATTCTCGATAGTATTGATAATAGTTTTATTATCATTAGTGGTAGTTCCACCTAGATATCTTACCTTTGTTTCTTCAGGTAAGGCTGAAAACCAATCGGCCACTTTGCCACTTAGGGTTAAAGGGATAAAAACTTTTAATTCTTCCCCATCAGTCCTAGTGACACCAGTGTATATGAGTAAGGCTTTTACCCATTCCTTAATAACGTCATCTGTATTAGAGACACAATCAATATTGAGAATGGCACCAGCATTTGTTAGAGGATATGCATGGTCAGGGTGAGGAAACAGGTGTCTTCCTCCTACTCGTCTTTGTCTAGAAGTAGAGTGACGATAACGGTAGCGTTGAACTTCTTCCTCATCACTACTGCCAACTTGGCTATCTATGTTAGTCTGACTTTCTGGTCTGACTTCAGGACCACCAGACTGGGCAGAGTCAGGTACAATTAGAGGGCTACCTTGTGAGGTTTCTCCCGTTGCCTCCATATTACACTGTAATTGGAGTTCGTTTATCCTACTTAGGATTTCTTCTTCTTCGTCTGAATTAGCTTGAGCATATTCATTCCCTAATTCTTCCAAAGAAATAAAAGTACGAACCATGTTCGACATAGAAGGATATCTGGGTTTAGTTGGGTCCATTGAAGGATTAAACCGGATTTTTCTACGAACTATTGCTTGTTCGCCAGTAGTCTTAGGGTTATGGAGAATTAACTTTTGAATTTCTCCTAATCCCTCATAGATACTTTCTAGTTTAGTATCTATAGTCTGTCCTGTTAAATTGGACTTCCATAACTCCTTATAAGGAGGGTTAGAACTACTGCTAGGTTTATCCATCACTTAGTCCAGATAAAGAGTCTCTAGCAGGACTTATGAAGTCAGCCTCAACATACCATGGGGTATTTTCAAGTTCAGTTTGTTCACTGATGTATATACACGTGCACATATATATGTATATATATGTATATATATATGTATATGTTTATTCACATATATATATATATATATATATATATATATATATGTAAATAAACATATACATATATATATACATATACATACATATATATGTGCACGTATATATATATATATATATATATATATATATAT
>JAKOGI010002137.1:0-138504 GCA_029747015.1 Carnegiea gigantea
TTTCCGAAAATTTGGCTGGCAGCCATTCTCTTTCCATTTAATCCATTTCTGCACTGACTCTTCTGAACTTAGGTTCACAGGTCCTGGAAGGCCCATTGAAATGGCAAATACTGATGCTTGCTCTCCAACAAGCAGTGTATGCTCCGTGTATTGCATCACCAATCTTGCAGCTTTGATCCCATCTTTCACGTATCTCATGGCGGCAACAGCACCGACCTCCATTGTCGCCTATGCAATGCCTTAGAGAAAAGAAAACGAGTGCTAATTTCTACATCAAGTAGCTTACTGGAAAAGAGGAGACAAGTGTGAGCTCCATTACCCCATCCATAACTAAAGCATCTAGGGTCGTTTCCCCATTCTCATCTGGACTTCCACCGGGCCCAACTGTCCAAACATAAAATAAAGATACCTTGTCAGTGGAGCGTTCACCTGACCCACAGAAGCAACCTGATAAGCCATAAATTTATAATTGCAACAAATGTGAATTACTCGATGAGCACACAAGGACACCCAAAATTTAGATCATGACATTCAGTGGAGTGTAATAGTAATGAAAAAAAGGGCTCATAAACGCTCATAAGCTCAGAAACTAGCAATTCTATTCTTGAAGATGCAAAAACAAATCTTTCACCAACGTAAGATGCTGCCAAGCCAACACAAATCCATGATGCAAATAGGTATTCTAAAGATGCCTTCAAGGATATTCAAGTCAAAGACTTTATTTTATGGGCTGCAGATAAATAACATTGTTCGGTCAAACCAAATCAATTGGGAACCAAAGAGGCAAGCTTAATAATGAAGTTTCGTTGCTAAACGAAAGCTATTAAATCTCAATACATCAACGCAATAAGCAAGCACAAATGTCCATTTACACTGATCGATAGTAAATTTACTTTTGATTCATTAGGCAATAATAGTTCATATTTCCAAACATCAACACCGGAAACTGCAACTTCTTGTAAAAACTCAAATTTGCAGCAAGAATTTCTTTCTTTTTTTTTTCTTTTTTTTGGGGGGGTGGTGTTTACCTGTACCATCACATCTGAGTTCCTCACAAGCAGAACAACCTTCAACTACAGCATCAATGGCGGACAATCCCCCATCAACAGCCTTCCAAGCAGCCCTGACAGCGTCCACGAAGGGCCAGGTGCTCACCACTATAGGGTATTTCGCCCGATTCTCAACTTGACCCCCCATAACCTAAAAACATCCGGCAAAAAGAAAACGAATTATCAACAAATTTATGCCAGTAATCGAAGAAATGGGCAAAACCCAGAATTTAATCAACCCTTAGAACCGTCGTGAGTGTGATTACAAAGCAGTAGTCAGAAAGAGATAGAAAGAACAAAGTAGGGATGGAACTTGTACCGTAACGAGGAGACTGAGGATGAAGAAGGGTCGAGTGGCAATGGGAAGGAAACCTGAGGCCATTTGGGTTAGGCGGAGGCCGAGCAGTGGGGGACTTGAAAGTTGAAAGAGGAATTTGCTTCAGCTTTAGGAGTACAACTACCCTGCTGCTTCACTCTGGACCAGGAGACACCAATTTTAGTTCGCTTTAGAAAATCGACTCTACCAAATATTTGCAACTTTGAAACTAAGTGCATCTCCACTCCCCTTCCCCCCCCACCCAAAAAAAAACCCCCTTAATTGTAACTGCAATCTTTTGAGCAATTACAATTAGATACATGATATAATCATACATTACATTAGTCTCTCTTGTCATTCACAATCCAACATAGCATGCAAGCATTTGAGATTTTTGCCTAGGTTATCCTTTTGATGTCTTTTGTTGAAGTGCTAGTTTATTCGAAATAATATTATTAACATCTTGATCATTCTAAATACCTAAATTTTATTGCTATGGTAAGATTGAAGAGCAGATATAGACATATAGTAAAAGAAACTGAAATTTGTTGAAAAACTAGTTTTGAACCATTTTCAAGCTATCCAAAGACAATGCTCACCTCTACCAACACTGGTTGGTTCAAATAGTTTGACACTTATTTCCTTTTAAGTAAGGTATCAGGTTCGAGCTTTGTGAATGAAGAAAGTCTGTGACGAGAGAGCTTTACCCCTTATTGGGCCAACAGTAGCTCGATTCCAATGAAATGGAGTATCTAAGACTAAAAAAAAGGGCAATGCTCACCTCTACTAGTGATCAAATTGACAAAAGTAGTATGTAAATTGCACAATTAAAGCTAGCTAGCATTTATATATTCTCTGTAAATTACAATGTCAAGAATGTGTTCAATGTATGGGATGTTTGGTGCAGTTTTTTGAAGAGCTTTTTGATTAAAAAGAGTTTTTTTTAAAAAAAAATCAAGCTTAGCTATTTGACATAGTTAAAAAGTTAATTTAGGCGTTTGATAGAATAACTTTTTGGAAGAACTTTTTGGGTCCAATAGCTAATTTGGAAAAACTAATCTGATGAACTTTTTAGAAAAGTTTTTTTTTTTTAAAGAATTAGTTTTTTATTTCACAACTTTGTTAAAAGCAACTAATTTCACCAAATAGTTTTTCTACACACAGTAATTTCAACAGTTCATGCAAACAACTAATTCAAACAGTTAACAGGTGACAACTAATACAAATAACTAACAGCCAGCAGCTGGCAACTGTTTGCTAAGTAGGGCCTATATGTTAGATGGATCCGACTTATCCGTCAATTGTCTGTTTAATATTGTTCGTGAATTATGACATCAGGGATGTGTTAAATATTAGGTCAGTTTTCTCCCATACAATGTTGTCACCTTTCGTTTAGGCTATCAGAACACTTCTGAATCTCAAGTTGTTTGAGGGAGATGAGTCCCCATAGTGATTCTTGGGGTGATTTTAGTTCTTTACAAAGCAAAATTCTAAGAGATTGGAGGGCAGTTAGGCAGCACATACCCTTTGGTAAAAAACCTTCTTTGAATCTTTGGAAGACTGACTAATGTCAATGAACAGAGGTTCTAATGAAGGCAATGCCAAGGCATCCCATCATTCTCTTCTCCTTCTCCTGCATTGCTCAGATTCAAAGTGGGCAAATTGCATAAATCTAATGTCCTCAATGCAGTGAGATGCTCCAACCCTCAACACAAACTCTTCAAGTTGTTGCATTTCTCTATCTTAAGGGATTGTATGGAGGATGAGCAACTTTAGAACAAATCATGCACAGATGACAAACTCTAAACCTCAAGATCCCAACTTCTACCCAGTCATTCGATAGCAAAACCAATTCAAGGCCAGCTGATATTGTTGGTTTCCATGTCCTTTAATTTGGAAGTCCCAGATTCACCACTTATCATTACTCTCAAATTTTCATGGAACTTACCAAACCACCCCAAATTTTCCAAGGTGGGACAGGCCAGGAATTGAATACTGTCAAGTTCGGGCAATGCTTTATAGTCAACTTAGAAAGAGGTGGGAAGGATGGAAATAGACAAGGTTTTCCTTTGTTGTTGATGTCCATCATCTCGTCATCTTTTGTTGGTTGTTCCCTCCAATTTGGCCCTCCAATTTGGAGGTCACTAACAAAAATAATAATAAAGAGATAGAACTGGCATTTGACAGCAAAAGACTGCAAAGTTATTTGTCAAGATCAAGGTGTTGCCAGTAACATCTTGAATTGGCGGAATGGGGTGTAGAAAAATGAAGGTGAATGATAGGCCAATAGTACTGTCGGTGATTACATACTTTTGACCTTGGTGTACACGTCTGAAACATACTACCACAAATAGCTTGTAAATTTCACAGTGTCATCGTTTCTCGACATCTTTCCACCACCTTTTCAACTTTGGCAAATACTTTAGCTCGAACCATTCAAGAGAAGGAAAGAATCTTTTCACTTCAAAACCCGTTAGCCCATCATTTTTATTACCATCATTTATGTTCTCTGTGTACCCCAAACCATATGAACTACAAACCTCTCAGATAATGCAACTTCCCTAGCAGTGTCAGATATTGCACTCCATGATGACAAAAGAAAAGGTTAGTCCTAACAAGATTTGGAAGAAAGATTGCCACGCAAGTTATCTTCCCTTGCCGAACGCGGCATTCTCCCATCACTGATCACTGTACCTATATGACTTCAGTTCCCTGAGATTACAATGTGACTGCAGGTTTTCTAGCAATCCTTCCTCATAATCCACTATACCAGCACAATTCAAATGTTCCTTGCTCCTCATAATATCCTCCTTTTTGTGGTATTTTCCCTCTCTCTACAAGCAATAATGTGCTTTGAGTAAGGCTATCTACATCTGAATCTTCTAGATCCCGCGAAAGCAGGATCTATACTGGGAAGAGTAGTGGTTGTTGTTGCCTCCGTAGTATTTTCCCTAGCATGCTTATTATTCTTAAGGATCTTAGTCTCCAAATACATTTTCAGGTTGATGAGAGCTTTCAAGTCTTCCATTAGATCAACGATACTTGGCTTCAGAGTTGAAGTTGTGTGACTTGCTACAAACATCGGCAGTTTTTTGAAGACAACTCAAATTAACTATGCCTCGAGCATACCATTAAGCTTTCGCAACCACATATCTCCAAGAGACCCTATGCTTAACAAGTTCCCGCAAACGTTTTGGTCGGTCACTTCTTTAATCTCATGCACCATGCCAAACTTAGAGTATGTAGATTAAGTAGTTTTGTAATTAAGTTGGGCAACACCGCAAGACAATAATTTTCAGAGAGATCAAGGTGCCTAAGACAATTCCCAGTGGTGAGCCATTTTTTTGGCTCACCACCTCTACCACATCAGCTTGTGAGCCAACTTTTCGGTTCACAATCCTCTCTGTCTCTAATGCATGGCTCACAATTTTGACTCACCAAATAAAATAATACCCATGGACCCATTCATCAACATACAACTTATTTGGTAAAATCCAAAAAAACGAAAAAACCAATAAAATTTTTTTAAAAAAAAGGGTGAACAGGCCTGGGGCTCGCAGCCAACCTCGCGAGCCGCCGAGCAGCTCGGCAGTTGCCAGCGGTGTGAGTGGCTCAATGCAGCTCTTGAGGCGGGCGGCGGGCCTGTTGGAGGTGCTTTTACGTAACAGCTTCCCTTAAGTGCACTTGGCACACTTTTGATTCTTGATTCACTCAAATCCAATGCCCTAGTATATCCAATTTCTTACCAGCATGTGCATGGGTGCACATTGTTTCCTCCTGCCGACCCTGCCGACACAAAGACATGTACGAATCTTAATCTCCTTAATAGACTTTTCTTTCGCATTAGTATAAGATAGATGCCGAATTTTGTTGTGATAGAATATCTTATGTAAATCTCCTGTCCTGCGGCTTCTAGCGCAATATCATGCATCAAATCGTGAATTCTGCTTAAGGTAATCTCACCATATTCGATCATCTTTTCTAACATTTTGAAAAAAATATCTTCTCACCAAGATCGAAAAATATTCATTACTGGCATCTTCTACACTATGATGCCTTCTCGATGACGTGATCATTAGAAAATAGTGAATCCATATCATCTAAAACAAGCAATTCAAGTTCTTCTTCTTGACAAGCTGATCTTGAACTTTTCTCTGTAAGTGATCCATATCAAGCATTCACACTTTTGACTTCCAGTGGATTACAAAAGCTTAACAAGAATTGCTTTAACATCTAATGATTTTTTTTGGTCTTGATCAAGACATGTGTCCACAACCTCAAGTTAAATTCTTCTAAAATCCTAGGATCATTGTAGATAAGTTGCGTGAGAGACGCTTTGCCCACCCGTCCAATTCCCACAATACTAAGGACAGCGACTTGTTCAACATTGGTCTCGACTAGCATAGCTACAATCTGGTCCCTGTCATCCTCCCTCCCAATAATATCATGGACAAACACATACTGAGGAGGTCAGGTTGGTGCCGTCCAGGTTCCACGCCCATGTCAGAGGTGTCAATGTCTCTGACACTGTTACACGAGGCAAATGAGAATCATAGGACTAAGTAGATCAGGTTGGTGCCGAAATCAAATGCAAGTACGTACAAGAAATGCAGTCGCCATATTCTTAGAATCATGTATAGGATTTTAATCTGAAAATAATTAGGATTTATTCATTCAGCAGCAGGAAATAGAACAGCGCTAACAATGCTTGTCAGCTCCTCTAAATACTCATCAGGGAACAGAACTGGTCCACCAGTGACTATACTTCTAACATTTGAGATTTAGTAAGATATTGAAGTCCCTTTTCTTAAATACAAACTTTGATTGCTGACCCATGCAAGTATTATGTGGCACAGAGATTTGTCCAGTCCTCGCACTGAACATCGCATCATAGTGCCGAAGCAGAGCTGGTGCTCAAACTAATCACTTGAAATAAGAAGAAAAACAGAACATTAGCCAGTATACATGGATCATCTGAAACAGGAGAGCCCAGAACTGAGACAACTTATGACGAGACAAAGTTCCTGCTGAGCCTTGAACAATACAAAATGCATGCCTGCTATAGGAATTCCGTAAAGTGAGTCCATTTCATCTAAAATAAGTGTTTATTCTTTTCTGACACAAGAAAACATAATATCATAAACATGATAGGAGGTGGATCAGTAATGAGGAAAGCTCATGCTAGATCACTTATGTAAGACAAATATATCCCGGTCCAACTACCGAGTTACAAAATGATCGTATAGTGTGGAGGTCCTGGAGGAGGATCCTGATAGGTTTATTACACTTCGATTCACCTAAAGGTATACAAAAGGGTGGGGACTGGGGAGGGGGGAAGCTGTGGCTGTTTGCAAGAGGAATACAGTCAGAGGATGTATATTCAAGGATTCTATTAGATTAATTATTGAATTTCAGTTTTGCTCCTAACAGGCTTCAATGCCTTCATTTTGTTGAATTATGCAACTTTTGTCAAATTCAGATTTTGAAAACTTAAATTAATTGTGAGCTTAGATTTTCTGTTCTAATTTTATTGTTCACTGTTTTAACTTTATTAGCGACCATTATATTCATGGGTGTGTTGAATTGGTGCCAAGGCTTTGAGACCACAAGAGAACTGCATATTCGAGAGGTGGTTTTTCAAGCAGTAAACTTCACCCAAGTTCAATCCATCTTTAAAAAGGCAATTACTTCTAGTCCTAGAGAATACCTAGCCACAGAAGCAATCCAATCATCAAGAAAATGATCCAATCAAAATCAGAAAAAGGCCCAATCTTTGAAGCAGACAAAAATTGAGCTAGAAAAGCATGAATAAGCAATGAATGTACTGAAAAGAAATAACGCTGGCTTCCACTCTGATACTTGGCCCAGCTGCTGTTTATCACTAGTTGGAGAACCTCACTTGGCTCCACCAATGCATAAAGTGACATGGAGAGGGACAATCTTTGAACTGCCGGGTCATGTTGGGCCCAGCTTCCACGCTGACTTTGAAGGCATTGTTGCCGAGCTCCTCTGCATATTGGCTGCCAAGCTCCATGTCTGATTGGTCCAGTGCTAAAGACTGCAAAAGGAATGCAAATGTTACTAAACAATTGCTAAAAAAATTTGATTGGAATAACTTTTGCAGCATCAGATATGAACTTGCATGCAGAATTCAGTCATCGAGGCTATAAGTCAAACCTGACTAGCAGAATGACATCCATACAAAGCAAGTGGTGGCCAAATATGAGCATTCAAGCATTAATAGCAGCGCCGCTAAGAATTGATGTTAAACTAGTCAGAATTGCTCCATCCCTGACAAGCATAGTTGAGATACTACATGATAGCCAAATACTGTCCATAGTTCTTCCAAATTGGCAAAGGGTTAAGCGAGATGTGTTTACCAAACTCATAATTCTGAACTGACGAGCCAAAATTTGGGTGGTCTGCATCAATCTGTGAATAGGAACAGAAAGCAAATGGAAAAGCTCATGTTCAGGAATATCAGCAGCGTCTTCTCTGATTACTCTTATCGCCCTCTGCATTATATGAACATATCTGCTCCCATGCTACATCAATCCTTTCATTATGACTCCATAGTCCTCCAACTGCTATAAGAAGTAGCATATGTATAAAGCTTTTCACAGGCAGATTCAAGTTTTAAATCCTATCTGCAGGCCAAACAAGACAGGCAAACATGACACACAAACTAGGAACAAATGTAAAGAAGTAAAAGCGGCCAGGCAGATAAATTAGGGGGCGGGGGAGACTTTGTATGCTTTGGTGGGCTTGCCTGTTCACCATCAGCAATGAAATTAGCAAATATGATGTTGAGGATGTGCTCAAGGTTAGGCTAGTGCTCACCATAGGGATTTGGCATCGTTCTTTCAGGGTTCAGAACAACCACGAATCTTGCACTGTTTGAGGGAGATGAGTTCTGGCATTCATGCTGCCAGTTTTGTGCGGTTCCACATTATAAGGGATTGGAGAGCAGCAAAGTAGTGCATTCCATTGGGCAAATTCACCACATTTAGCAGACTATCTGATTCTAAGAAGTATTACGATCTGGGATGTGCTGAATGTTTGGCCAGTCTTCCGCAGTGGGATTGTGGCATCATTCCCTCAAGCCAAAGGAACAACCTAGAATCTCAAGTTGTTTCAGGGATGTGAGTTCTGGCATCCATTCTGGCACTGATTCCAATTGAGGACAATATATAATTTTCAGGGATTGGAGGGCAGTGAGGTAACGCATCCCCTTTGGCAATTTCACCAGTTTTGGCAGATAAGATAATTCTAAGGAACGAAGGGAGTGATGAAGGCAACGCCATGGCAACCCATCCTCCTCCTCTCCGTGACCACCTTCTTCGCATAGACTCAGATTTGGCAGTTGCAATAATACTAGCGACTCCACGACAGTGAGATGCTCCAACCGTCCACAGCACTCTTCAATCCAGTGTAAGTCTTCATTTGGAGCTCTTGCAGTGAGGAGGAGCAGCCACGAAACACCTCCTCAACTTCTGACAAGTTCTCTACCTCCCAATCTGATTGTATAAGCCAGCTTTTGACACTCTGAAAAGCCTCCCTTGGCAGCCCCATTTTGAGATGTCTCGCCTTTGAAGTGGTCACTTTCCTTAATTTAGAAATGTCCAAACCCGATGCTTTCCATTATTCGCAGATTTGCTTGGCTAAACTCTATATTTAGATGTTCCAAGCTGGGGCAAAGAGGCATAGATGACAAGTTGGGGCACCCGTATACACACAAATAAGAAACAGAAGGGAATGAGGGCAATAATCGACTGTGTTCTTGGTTGGTGTTGCTATCATCTCCCCACCATCCCTTTAGATTTGGCAGATCATGTAACCACAGCTTTTCCAGGGAGGGAAAGAATGATTTTTGAGATTCCCCTCCACTGACCACTGCTATTCGTACTGATTGTTGTATTCGCTATGTATTCTAAATCAGACAAATACTTAAGTATCAGGGATTTCAATTAGGTAGTTTTCCTAGCACTGCTAGGTACTGTAACCTATGACAAGATTTAAGTTTGACACTAACAAGGTTTGGGAGAGCGATTGTCAAGTTCTCTTCTCTTGCCCAATTAGGCATTGTCTTTGCACCATGCCATTCT
Organism: Carnegiea gigantea; assembly: GCA_029747015.1. NCBI lineage: Eukaryota > Viridiplantae > Streptophyta > Magnoliopsida > Caryophyllales > Cactaceae > Carnegiea > Carnegiea gigantea. The sequence goes on from JAKOGI010002137.1 coordinate 9,471, forward strand.
AACTTCAATACTCTCAGATTAATATGGGATTGGAGGTCGTCCAACAATGCTTCATCAATATCATAAACCGTCCCTCTCTGCAAATTTGATATCAATCTTGGTCAAGTGTTGACTTAAAAATTCTCCTTTCCTACCATTTTCCATAGCATACTTAGCTTTTGCAGGGATATAAATTTGCACAAACCAATTGCCTTTTATGTTCTTGAGAGCTTTTATCTCTTCTTGCTGATCAATGAACTGTCTCCATTTCTTATCCGAAGCAATTTCAGCTATTATGAAAAAAGGCAACTTCTGGAGACAACTCAAATTTCCTATGCCCCTTGGCTATGACGTAGACTACAGCAATCTCTTGTATCCAATAACCTAAGCTTGGTTAGTTTACTCAAATCCTTGGGTAATTCTCGAAGCTGCATGCACCCTCTAAGTATTAAGGCTTGCAAATGATGCACTTTTGCAATTGAACCAGGGAACACCTCTAGAGTGTAATTCCTAGATAGATCAAGATATCGTAAATGCAATCACTTAGCCAATGGACTCGGTAATTTTTTTATGTCTAAGCCACTCAGGTCCAGTGCCCTTAGGCAAATCCAGTTGGCTAGTAAGGTATTCAAGGCTTGATCACTCAAGTAACTCACACCTATTTGTAGAAATGTACGGACCTTATTACCACCAAAAGAGTTTATTTTACTATCAGTACTGAAACCACGATGAGAAAGATGTTGAATTTTATTATTCAAACTACTTGGAATGAAATCTGCTTCATGAGCAATCTTCTCTCGAGCTACTTCTTGTGCAATGTCATGCATGAGATCATGTATTTTATACGAGATAATTTCACCGTCTTTATCTTTGTATACATCTTGAAAAAAAACATCTCCTTAGCAATATCATAAAATATCCTTCACCAGCATCTTCTATGCTTTGATATTTATCTAAGGGGACAACATAGCCTTGTGCTATCCAAAGGCTAATCAACAACTTCTTCTTTATTACAAAATCCTTTGGGAACAGTGCACAATAAGTGAAGCAAATCTTTAATGGGGGTTCAAGATAATAGTAACTAAGTTTCAGTATAGGCTCAATGCCGTTTTCACCTTGTTTGATTCCTCCTAATCCCACCTCCTGAAATGACAGCCATTTTTCTTTGCCCTGACCATAGAGTAGAGATCCTACTACTCTTATGGCAAGCGGAACATTCACACATTGTTTAACAATCTTTCGTCCAAGCTCAAGTAACTCATTGTTCCCTTGCTCGTGCTCTTGACCAAATGCTATGCTCTTAAATAACCGCCACGAATCCTCTTCAAACAATCCTTTTAAGTAATATACAGACTCACCTCCTACAACTGTGGCCGTTATTCTAGAGCGTGTAGTCAGCAAGACCCAACTTCCATTTGGATTGCCACCCATCAATAACTCTACCAACCTATGCCATTGATGTAGATTCTCGTTCCATGTGTCATCCAAAACAAGCAAGTACCTTTTTCCTACTAATTGCTCCTGGAGCTCTATCTGTAGGCACTCCATTGAAACGTTTTCCTTCTTGCATCGTTTAGCTGATTCTAGAATCTTACTAAAGATTGCTTTCAAGTCCCAACATTCTACATCAGATATGCAAGTCCACAACATCAATGGAAATGCTTTTCTCCCCATAATATTATGTGAATAAACAGAAGAATAGGTTTCTTCCCCTCTATTACATATGGATTGACAGTCAAGCTTAAAGTTTAGCTGCTCAAACTTAAACCCAAAAATCTTGTGATTATGGCCAATGGCATCCAACTTGCTCTTTATCTTCTTAATATCTCGGGCCATTCTGTAAGCAATAGCAAGCGACTTAAAGCTAGAAAAGGGAAGACACACCTTTTGGGAGAGATTAGGACCCTTCATCAGTTTCTTTTGCTCAGCCAGAGTGACAAACTTATCTAGCAAATCATCAGCATCATAAATAACATCTGTAAGCTCATCGACAAAGAGTTGGACATGATGGGAGATCTCTGCCTGTAATCGCTTGGACTCAGCATCAAGGAGCACAGCCTTGATGGTATTGACAGTGCGCTCGAGATTCTCAAGCTCAGATTGGTAACCCAAAATAGAAAAGATCTCTTTGAGCTCTGAACATTGCAAAGCAGTTAAGATAGTTTGAGCAAAAGAGAGCACTGTTCCCACGTCCATTATTTATTGCCAGATCAACTTGGAGATGACGTAGGAGAATAATTAAAAATAAAAAATAAAAAACTTGGATGCTGCATGATTAAAATGAACAAAGGTTATGCAGAAGCGAACGACCTTTTTTCACAGAAATGAGCTCTAAAACCCAATGAACGAGATAATTGGTATCAGTGCTTATTTCTACACAACCCTTTTTGGAAGGGGAGGGGGATCATCAAAATTGGAATGTAATTCACGTTTAAAATACAAGAGATGACTTTGCTGAGATGGAGAATCAGCCTACAATTCTCCATTCTCTCCTGTTCTAAGTTCATCCTCCCCACTCACCCCCCAACAACAGTTGACTTTAGTTTTCTCATATTATGATGTTGGAGAAGTCTCTTGTCAGGCCAATTGTACTATCACAAAACAAAGTTGGAGAAATTAATGTGATGCTGAATTATTGACAGAAATACTAGACAATACGGCTTGTATTTGATGAGACTGTTTCACAATTCTGTCTCACATATGAAAATTGTCGAACATAAAGGACAAATGATATGGTCATGGTAGAGGCTCTATAAAATGGAACACTGTTGCGAGAAAAACAGAGTTTTAATATTTATAAACCCCAAGTGCAAGGTGTATCGTTGAGTACTTGGGGTGTCGTCCGCAGGGAATTGTGTTTTCAACTACCAGAGTTCACTAGAGCGTCTCAATCTAGGCGAGATCAATGGTGAAGGAAGAAAGACTAAGCTACACTATAAACACAGAAACAAGTGACTTAGAGTTATGATTTTACCAAGTGATGAACCAACTAATCAAGACAGGTCCTAACCTACCCGAACCACACCATGAACAAGAGATGGTCGATTGCACCATCAAAGACCACCCAAGCCCTCTCTCAAGGGTCATGAGCTAGTTTAACTCGTGTAACCACCTACTTTCGTGGGGTTAGGCGAATTAGACCACAAAACTAGCAACCCCGGACCTAGGTCGATTCGGATACTACTTTCGTGTCCCGAACTCGGCCATTCCCTCTCCCACACTAGCAAATTGACCTCACCTCTCAGCATAAGTCAATCGCCCAAAATATGGATGAAAACCCTCTCAGGCATTTCATCGAACACTTGGCGGGTGTGAAGGAAAACTCTAAATTCTAGGCATAGATTGGGTATGGTTAGGCCTAGTACAAGGTCAATTAGCCATCAAGAGGCTAATCACAATCCAAGCCAACAACATCTACCAACAAGACATCAAAAACGAATGAAAACCTAAACTAACAAATAAGAACCTAAACTTGAAGAACAAAGCAAAGAGAATGAAATAAAACGAATCTAAACAACTAAATAACATGAATCAACAATGAAAACTAAACATATAAACTAAAGCAAAACAAATACAAGAATTAAAACTAACAAACATAAACAAGAACAATGAAAGAAATAGAGAAGAGGGAGAAAACTTAGTCTTGAATTGATGAAGGAATTTGAAATCCAAAGGTTGAATCCAATGTTACAATCTTCAATCATAAACTAATCTCTCTTATTAACTAAAATCTAACCTAAACTAACCTACAAAATCGCCAGAGCAAAAACCCCGAGCGACCGAACGAACCAATTCCCCCCGAACGCCCGAAAAAGGGGCTTTTATCGCGAAACAGGCCCGACGCACGGCCGTGCGTGGCTTCTGCCACCAGTGCACTGCCGTGCCTCCCTGCAGGTCGGCCGTGCACTGTCCTTCTCTGCTGTGTTTCGCCCGTTTTCGCTGATTTTCATCGTTTTGTCCCATCTTTGTCCCTTTCCGCGACGTTTGCTCGATTTGGAGTTATTTCCTACAAAACATAAATAAAACAAGCTAAAATCCTAAAGATTAAGTTATTATACGAGCAAAAAGTAGGCGAAAGAGGCACGTAAAATAGGTAAATTTACCGTTCAACAAACACGATCTCACATAATAATCTGTCCTAATGTATGCAACACTGATCTCATTTCAATTTTGCTGCTGGGATGCCCAATGTGTAAGATCTTTGGGTCATGCTCCAATGTTGCTGCTTCTTTGGCTCTTCGTATTTGGTTTTCGAGGGAGAGCGATTGCAACTATGGGCCATGAGTAGGGACACTGCCCCATCCCCATCCACGATAATTACGGTGTTTGAATTTTACAAACAACCATGACTAATCCTCAGTGTTGAGGCCATGTTGTCAAGATCCTCCAAATTTTGGTCACTAATCTCCCATAGCGGATAGGTCTGACAGTCAGACACTGAAAAAAAAAAAGTACATGTTACTAAGCAATTGCTAAAATTTTGATTGGCTTGACTTTTGCTGCCTCAGATATGAACTTATATGCAGAAATCAATTGAGAGTACAAATTATACCTGGTTAGCTGAACGGACATCCATACAAAGTAAGAGGTGGCCGACTATGAGCATGCAAACATCAAGGACAGATAGTACTGCTTAAAGTTGATCCTGAGCTTGAAAGAAGTGCTGGCCTTCTGAGTGCCACCAGTTGACATATTGCACGATCACCACATAGTGCTGATAGCTCTTCCAAATTGACAAGAAATTGAGCAAGATGTTGATTTACCAAGAAAGTGCTAAACTTAGTACTCTGCACTAACTAGCCAAAATTCGAGCAGTCTGCATCTATCTGTGTGAACAGAAACAGAGAGCAAACGGAAAAAGCCCATGGTTAGGGATATCAGCAGTATATTTTTCTGACTTCCTGTTATTGCCCTGCACATTTTATGAACATGTATTCTCCCATGCTAATTATGATCATGGATTCCTCCATCTGGTGTAACAAGAAGCATTTGCACAAAACTTTTCGCGACAAGATTCAATCTTGAATTCTATCTGCAGACCAACAAGACCGGCAAAATGAAGCACTAACCAGAAAAACTTCACATGGAAAAGGGATCCTTGCAAGAATATTGGAATTTCAAAATTTTTTTAGGCAGACGAACAATGAAATGGCATAAAAATAGGTGAGTTTGAGAATGCTTGGGCGTCTAACCGAACTTCAACTTGCAAAAATGCTGATGATATTAGTGATAGAATTTTAGTTTCGCCCCTGAATTATGTAATGACATACAGACCATATAAATTCCATTGGTTCAGTGAAAGGCTATTACAGCTAGCAGAGGCACATCCAACTATTTCAATTAGAACTACAAACTTGTTCGTTATCAAAGCAGCATGGTTAATTCAGGTGCTGAAGGATGTAAAAATGAACACGGATGCAACTCTCTGAAGCTTATAGATTGTGGAAGCAATGAATGAACTAAAAAAGAAAGGATACTCATTTTAATACATTTCCCAGCTTATGTTAACCCTAGTGGGAGATTCTGACTTGGCACCAACAGTGGCTAGAGAAAAATAACTAGGGACAATCTTTGAAGCTTATGCTGTGCTGGCCCCAAGTGTCAATGCTTATTTGGAAGCTATTGTTTCACAAATGCTCTTTATTTCGGTGTCCAGGCATAGTTTCTGAGTCCTGACTGGTCCAGTGTTACAGGCGGCAAATGAATGCAGTTGTTACCCACTACATAATTGCAATTAAGAACATGATCGATTAGCATGACCATAGTTACTTATGGCAATTATGAACTTACATGTGGAAGTCTGTCATTGCAGTTGCAAATGATACCTGGGTAGTAGTAAGCAAGAATGACATCCACATCAAGTAAGAGATTCAGCAGTTGCTGATGAAAAGCTGCATTGATTCATCTCATTGTCAGCTCAGCAAAAGATTTCACCTCTTCTCAGGTGAGATATTTCATGATTGCCAAATAGAGTTCATTGGTCTTCAAGGTATTCAGTGAGATGTCAATGATCTTCCCAAGTACCTTGAACTAGAGATTAAGAGTTCTCCCCATCAGTCCATGAATAGGAAGGGAGAGCAAATGGAAAAAACAAGGTCCAGGGGTTTGGACATCATTCTTACTAGAAAACTGTCGCAGCTGAGTGCATTTCATGAACATGCGTGCTCTCCATGCCTTACCAGTCCTTTCATTCTAATTCCACGGTCCTCAATCTGTTGCAACAAGGAGTATTTGCATAAGACTTTCACCAACAGTTTTGAATCCTATTCGAGGGCCAAATAAGATAGGCGAAAATTGAAGCACAAACCAGTTGACAGAGACATTTACATGACACTTGCTAAGTCAGATTTTCTAGACTAAAGAGAAATACACCAAAGTCTATAGTTCTGCTTCCCAGGGTCCAAGTGCAGACGTACTCTGTTACATAGGAAAAGAAAAATTAAGAAAATAGATTAACAGATGCAAAGCAATATGAAGTGGTCTGATTGAGAATGCTCCAGCCTCTCCCAGATGGAACTCTCATGGTGGGGTGGATATGCAATCTATTTCGCTATTAAATTGCTACTAAGAGTAGTCATGAACCCCAAATAATGCATGAATTCATTAACACACCAATATATACAGAAACAAATTTTAAGCTAAATTTATGCTCAGTAGTGGCCGCCTTCCTATGAAAAGGGAAAAGAAACAAAACGATAGGGAAGACTAGAAAAGGGGAAAGGCAAAAAGAAGGGAAGGAACTAGGAAGATAATGCATTGCTCTGTGCAATCCATCATCTATGAACCTATATAGTTTCAAACTGTAATTTGACCATCACAGAGAGCAGGATACAGTTGCATTGCTGTTCTGCTGTTATCTGTAAAAATCCTGATCAAATAGTGACGAGATTTTACTTTTGCCCCTGATTTCCACAATGAAATGCAGCTTGTATAAGATACATTTATTTAATGAAAGGCAACACTTCCTAAGATAGATTCATACACAACCATTTGATTAGACCTGAAAACCAACTAACTAGCAAAGCAATTGTACCTAATTTCATGCTTAACACTAACAGTCATAAATGAAATTAGCATTACTGAGACAGAAGATAAAGTTGAGGGGGTAGGCAGGAATTCGGTATGTGTTTGATGGACGGATTACCTGTTTCATCATTCATCATCGTTCTTCTCTAATTCTAATGTCGCAGATGTGCTGAATGTTAGGCCAGTCTTCTCCAGTGTTTTCTCGACATCTTTCCATTAGGCCATCAGAACAGTCTCCAATCGTAAGGCTTCTGAGGGAGGTGAGTTCCCGCATTGACTCCGGCAGTGATTCCAGTGATGTACATTTCAAAATGGTAAGGGATTGGAGGGCCTTGAGGTAGCGCATTCCCTTTGGTAAATTAACCAGCTTAGGAAGACCATGTAGGCTCAAGCTTTGGAGCCTCTGATGAAGGCAACGCCATGGCATCTCATCGTCCTCCTCTTCCTCTTCCTCTCCCTCTCCTGCTTTGCTTAGACTCATCAGATTGGGCAAGCCGTGTAAACATAGGCTCTCCAAGGCAGTGAGATGCTCCAGCCCTCCACCCACAGTCTTCAATTGCTTCCAGAAGACAATACGAAGATCTCGCAGGGAGGACGAAGAGCGGAAGACCTCCTCAACTTCTGATAAACTCTCCATCTCCTCATCCCTATATATTATCATCTGTTGGACACATTGAAATGCCTCGGTCGGCCAAATAGATTTGAGAGTCCCTGCGTGTTTGCTCCACACAATCCTCAATTTGGAATTTCCAGATTCAACAGGAATCATTATTCTCGACTTTTCACCCAACTTCCCATCCAATTCCAGTTCTTCTATGTTGGGACACGTAATAACACATGCAAAGTTAGGGCATCTCTCGAGAGTCAACTTGGAAAGAGAGGGAAATGAAGTCAATAGATGCTGTTGTCCTTGGTTGATGTCACAGTCAATGACGTCATCATCATCTCTCCACCATCCCTTCAACTTTTCCAAACCCACTAATGTGAGTTGCTGAAGGAAGGGGACTGATGCTCTTGATTCGGAAGCTCCGACGCCATTGCCAATTATGCCCTTCCTGCTTGCATTCTCAATGTACTCCAAGTCACACAAAGACCGTACTTTCAGTGATTTTAGATTGTGCAATTTTCTCAATGATGGCAGGTGCTTCCACCCAGGACAGTCACAAAGTTTAAGCCTAACAAGATTTGGAAGAAAGGTTGCCAAGTCATCTTCCTTTGCCCAACTCGGCATTCTCATACCGCCATAGTCAACCAACCTCAATTCTCTTACATTACAATGCGGCTGCAGTTCTTCTAACAATAACCATTGCTCATCTTTCCCCATTTTATGTAACCCATCCCTCGGAAACCAAATACGAACACAGTTTAGATGTCCCTTGTTCCTTATGTATCCTCCTTCCTTGACATTTTCCGTGGCATACTGAGCATTTTCACGGATCATAATACCCAAACTGCCTTTTAGATTTGAGAGAGCTTTCAATTCTTCCATTTGATCAACAATATTTTGCTCTGAAGATGACTTTCTGTCACCTGCCACAAACAATGGCAACGTACGAAGACTTGTTAACTTTCCTAAGCCCTTTGGCATTGTGTTAAGTGCCCCACAGCCATATATATCTAGCACCCTAAGTTGAGCTAGTTCCGGCAAATCTTCAGGCAACTCTCTCAAATTGAGGCACCCATGTAAGCTTAAGGTTTGCAGATTATGCAATTTGCCAAATGAGTTGGGCAAAAATTCTAGCCCATCATTGCCGGATAGATCAAGATATCTTAAATGTAGGAGTTTTACTAACTCACTTGAGAGACGTTTCTTGATTCCCGCGCAGCTCAAGTCCAATGTCCTTAGGCACTTTCCATTTCTCAATAACGTATCTACATTTGTACTGTTGCCAATGCGAAGACAGGTACGAATCTTAGTCTTAGGGAACGACAAATCTGTAGTGCTGCGCATGTGAAAATAAGATAGGTGACGAGTTTTGTTGTCCAAGCCCTTTTCTCTAAAATTTGTTACCTCCTTGCCTGATACTTCTTGGGCAATGTCATGCATCAAATCGTGAATTTTGCATGAGATAATTTTGCCAAATTCATCTTTTTCAAAATCCTGGAAGAAGCATCGCTTCACCAAGATTGAAAAATATTCTTCACCCATATCTTCTGCACTTTGATCTTCCTGGGAGACAATAAAATCTTGTGCCATCCAAAGACTAATCAACATGTCCTTGTTAATGACATGATCTTTAGGAAATAATGCACAATAACTGAAACATGCCTTCAAGGGTGGATCAAGATGATAGTAACTAAGCTTTAGTATAGGCCCGATGCCATTGTTCCCACCATCTTTAAGTCGACCTAACTCTGCTTTTTGAAACCATAACCACTTCTCCTTGCCCTGATTATATAAAAGACTTCCCACCACTTTTATAGCCAGAGGAACATTGGCACATCTTTTAACAATGCCTTGACCAATTTCAACTAAGTCAGGAGGGCATTGTTGCCCGTATCTTTGTCCAAACGCTGTCATCTCAAACAAGCGCCATGAATCCTCTTTTGACAATCCTTCTAACTTATAAATGTGCTCATCTTCTACAATTGTGGCCGTCGTCTCTGACCGTGTAGTCACCAAAATCCAGGTTCCCCTTACATCACTCGTCAAGTATTTAACCAGCTCAAGCCATTGAAGACGATTCTCATTCCACAGGTCATCCAAAACAAGAAGGTACTTCTTTCCCTCAAGTTGCCCTCGGAGTTCTTTATGTAAGGGCTCCAGTGCAAGGTCTTGATGATTCCTACCGGTAGCTGAGTGTAAAATCTTACAAAGAGTAGCCTTCACATCCAAATGTTCTAGACCTTGATCAGAGACACATGTCCACAACCTCAAAGGAAAAGTTTCCTTAATCCTAGGATCATTATAAACTAGCTGGGCAAGAGCTGTTTTCCCTAATCCTCCGATTCCCACAATGGATAAGTAAGAAACATCTTGGTGGACATCAGGATCCAACAGGATACTCACGATTTTCTCTTGGTCATTCTCTCTCCCTATGATATCCTGGGCATACACATAAGAACAAGTGTCTTCTCTTCTCCTACGAATAGGTTGGCAGTCAAGCTTAAAGCCAAATTGATTATGATTACTAGCAATGGCATCCAACCTCTTCCTAATCTCCTTAACCCCTCTGGATATTTTGTAAGCAATAGCAAGGCGGTTGTAGCGAGAAAAGAGGTGGTCTACCTTTCGGGAGACATTACCACCTTTCATCAGTTTCTTCTGCTTGGCTAGAGTGACAAACTCATCAACCAAATCATCTGCATCATAAACAGCATCCTTGAGCTCTTCAATCCAGAGCTGGGCTTGATCGGAGAGCTCAAATTCCACCTGCTTGGACTCAGCATCATGAAGCACAGCCTTGATTGTGCCAACTGTGCGTTGAAGATTCTCAAGCTCTGATTTGTAGGCCAGAATGGAGGAGAGCTCTTTGAGCTCCGAACATTGAAGGGAAGCAAAGAGAGTTTGGACAGCAGAAAGCAATGTTCCTACATCCATGATCACTTTTGTGGGAAAATTGAATGGAGTTGGATATATGATCAGATTAACAAATCAGATTAAGATTTAAAAAGAGATGAATATCAGAACGTATGCAAAGGCAGTGGAAATTGCAATGCAATTTCAGGGAAGTTTCATATGTGCATCTAGGATGTGTATTGCGGGCCACAGGTTGTCTGACTTGACATGTATGGCTTTCTTCTGCATTCACTTTTCTCTTAAATATTGTTGGGGGTCCTTTTTTGTTTCAGGAGATGAGTGCAACGAAATGCAATAATTGCTTTGGTCTGGTCCTTTTTTTTTCTGAGGACATTTTTTTGGGGGAAGGGTTGGGGGGGCGCATTTGAGGAATAATTATTGTATGCCCTAGACATGTAAGTAAATCTTATTGTTAACTCTCAGTTTTTAAATTATTGTTCAACCCTACCCACCTTAAATATTGTTACCATGTGGCCTCGTTTTAATTGAAAATTTGTTGGTGAGGTAGTTAAGTTAACGATAAATTTTCAATATATACACATTAGCAATTTTTTATATAGATCTCATTTCTACGAGGTATGAGAAGATTCATATATAGGCAGTCTTACCTCTTCAGGTATCTCTACTTTTAGAAATGCATGAATCATATAGGATCACGTAGAATTGTATACTATAATCGTTAGCTTTAAAAAAAGGGAAAAATGTACAATTAGTTTAAGATATTATAAATTGTTTTTTCTTTTTTTTTTCATTAACTTTTAAAAAACTATTGTACTTCTTTTCTACAAAGGCTTGAATAAATTTTTCACAAATTACATGAATTATGAATATAATTTACTATACTTTTTACATATAGTTATTGTGAGGATGTTAGCTACAAAATTTTTCATGCATCACATGTATATATGAACAAGACAAAATCTCCTAATGTTTTGACAAATGTCACTCTTACATAAGTTACTCTATAAAAAAAAATTGTGCCCTTATTATTAGAAGACATTAGACGATATTTTTTAGAATACAACAGTGCAAGTCAGTATTAACAATTTTTAGGTGCTGGCATTGTCTTCCTTTTAACATATTTTCTTATCCTTATTATATGATACGTGAATGTATGTGATGATTTTATGGTAAATGTTATTAATAAACTATAAATTCTGGCAATATACAAGGAATTGTATATCAAATTCATTAATATATGATATGTGTGCATATATTCATCAAGTTAATCATAATATATTTTAATATATAAGAATCTCAATTTTTTTTTTTATGAAATATGAGAATGATCTATTATGTTGTATGTACATTTGCTATTGATAAAAACTCAAATTATTTTGTGCTTCGTACAGGAGAAAACATACTAGTTAATTCAAAATACAATTATTTTAGTGTAAAAGAGTATTGTGCAAAATCACCCAATGTTATCATTATGCTATCATTATGATCTTTGCATAATGAAGAAGGGTTTCTATGTACTCTAGGGAGCAAATTATGCTTTCCATATTTACCCCTATATATATATATATATATATATATATATATATATATATATATATATATATATATATATTTCATGCATACATTTGTTATCTATTAATTTTTATGTGTATTTATTAACAAGACTCTTAAGATATACACTTTTAAGAATATGATATACATTCCATTGTTAAATGCTCTTACGAGCTTGGTCCCACACATATGCTGGTGGACACTGAACAGCTGTAGAGCTAGCAACTTTCAGTCTTTAATTAATTATATTAATGCATAATCCTCTTTTTTAAGTGAAAAAACTTTTGGACTTTTAGTTTGGAAACGATGTTTCTGGGAAATTCATACAAAGGCAGTGGAAATTGCAATTCAATTTCAGGGAAATTTCAGTTTTAGCCTCATGCTGTATATGCATATGCTGGCCTCTGGTTGTCTGACTTGACATCTATGGCTTTCTTCTGCATTCACTTTTCTCTTCCAGTGCTTAGAGTTCACTCTTCTGGGGCCTTAATTAGCAGCTTAAACGCAAGAACATTAACATATCAACGTCCCCTTCATATAATCTTGATTAATTAGCTTCCGTAGTTATTCCAATGGCATCATCTCATAGTGCATTTCAGGACGCCTTCATGTTAAATTGCTCTTGTTCTTATCGTGAAAGAAAATTTTGGATGTTGACATTAGAATTCAGAACAGGTTACCTATTTTTTGTTCTGTTTTCAACTGAGTTCATGGTCCTGATTCATACATCTTTAGTTTATAAGTTAGTGTGCATCCCCTGCAATGTGTTGAATTTTTGTAATGTTATCATATTTTTAGGGTTTTTGTATTCTAATCATAATATATATTATAAAACAATTTATTTTTTTCACATATGGTTTGGATTGTCGGGCATATACAATAATTGTACATTACTTGGTTGTTGTGTCTGGCTACATTATTTTCATTGTTATAACTATAATAATTTACAATAATTTTGTCACTATTGTTATCCTTATGAAATGTTTACAAGCGCCAAAATAATTGCATAAAATATTAATACTTTCATTCCTATTTTATTGCATAGTAAAGCCATTTTTGACTACTGAAACCCCATAAATAATGAAGTATATAAATCTATAATTATAACAATTCACAAATTAAATTTAATTGTAAAATATTTTTTACTTTAAAGACTTGTTTGAGTAAAAGCGTACATTAAAATGCTTATTACTATTATTATTTAATTTATAACTATAATTAATTATTGGAATCACAAAAAAAAAGTCAATATTGATGTGAAACTTGCTAATCATATATCAATCTATTAAGTTTTATATTATATATATGACATGATATGATAATATAATTTTTCTTCCTTCTAGATTTTGAAAATAACTGCCTTGTCTCTATTCTTTATGTATTATCATTTTATTTTATTATGGTTTTATTAGTATGGTTTTTCCTGTAAGATGGACAGGATAATTTTTGAGTTTTTGTCAGTAGCAAATATTTATACAAAACAAAAACAATAAATCATCTAATATTTCATGTGATGTCTAAAAAACTTTTAAGTTTCTTTGTTTAAATTAATAGTTTTCAAACTTAAATTACAGTTATTAGGTGGTAAAAAAAAAAGAAATTATTAAATGGAGATTCTTATGGATTAAACTAGATGGAGAGTAACTTAGTTGAATATGTATACACATGTCATATATATTAATGAAATTTGATGTGCCATTTCTTTTATATTGCTATAATTTGTAGTTTGGTAATAAGAGATAATATAAAATTATCACATAATTTCACATATGATAATAAGAATAAAAGTATATGTTAAAGGAAAGATAATTTTACCACCAAAAAATTGTTAATGGTGGCATGGACTCTTGTATTCTAATAAATTTTCTTCTCATATCTTCTAATAGTAGGGATATAAATTTTGTTTTTCAAAAAGAGGGATAAATTATGTAAGAGTGATTTGTGCCAAATGATTAGGAGGCTTTGTTTTGTTTTCCTGTACCCATGCCATATGATGCATGAAATGTTTTTAGTTTCTTCTAATTGTAATAACTATATGTAAAAAGTATTCTAAATTATATTTGTAATTCATGTCACGGTGTTATATTGTTTTTGTTTTCAGTTATCTCAAGTTCGTAATGCAACTAAAAAAAAGAATCTCATTTGCATTGATATGATAGGATGATCGAACTGAGAGAGTTTGTACATGCATGACTAGAATTTTCTTTTTCTGTTTTCTTATTGCTTTTGTCTGTTTTGTGTCTGGTTGGAGTTAGGAAATTTTGTATTTAGCCTTTAATTTCTACTAGCCTTTAAACCCGTGTTAGCACAATTTGTTTTAGAATTTTAGCTAAAATATTTTTAGAAGTATTATAATTAATCTTATAATTTAAATTTTTAGAAATAATAATATTAACATATCTATAATTTATTTTATTTTTTCTTCATTGGAGTAGTTGAAAAGATACTATTCATTATGATGACTTTAAATCACATATTATTTTAATTTTTATTTTTAAATAAAATCTAATGAATGCTTCAGATGACACATGTCGCGACCGCAGCATTTGGACTCACTTATATATATATATATATACACACACACACACACACACACACACACACACACACACACACACTAGTGTTATACTCTTGTGATGTAAAGACATTAGTCAATTTTTATTTTAATATTATTAGCATAAATAATTAATAAAAATATATTATTGTTAAAGTAGATTAACAATTCCATAATAACATAATTATTGTTTTCTTTTTGTTTTTATTTAAAATTACTCTAAATTGCTTTTGTTTTCATATGATAATGATTTATCATTTATCATTTTTTTATGATTCTTGAACACATTAGACGTCTAATTAATTTGTGATGGATATTATTTAGTAGTTAAATGGACCATATTTTAATTTAACTTAATTGCATAAAAACTACATTACAATCTTATAGATTACTCTACATAAGATAGATAAAAAGTCACTTTTTAATCCTAGATAAATATTCATGTAGGCAACTAATCTAACACAACCTTTATAAATGTTGTCCTATATATTATTCATAAATTGTCCTATGTGATTAAATTGTTATATGGTAATAAGCTCTTACTGATTTACAATGACCTCAAGATCTAACCTTAATAAATTAATAAGTGGTAACAATAAAATTCAGATAAAATTTGATTCTCTTATCTAATTCTATTGTTTTAATATGAAAAATAAAATGAATAAATTTGAAATACAAAAAAAAAAAAAACCAATTATTGTACACCAAGTTAAATGTATGAAGACTTACTCAAAAAATAAAATAAGCTCGGACTTTAAAACCATGCAATAAATAATTAAGTTAATAACATATAATAAAATCTAATTAATAGCATTAATGTTGATTAACATATCTCAACTAACATCCACCAATTATAATTTGCCAAATCATTGTTTTGTGCCACATAAGATACCACATGTCATTCATACATTATTTGTATCCAACTTTTAATATACATATATGATGTTGAAAGACTTGTTGAGTACAATAATCAAGACTTACGAAAATAAAAACTTTCATATTCAATTATTATTGTAGATATTTTTAATTTAATCGGTTGAGTACAATGATCAACACTTGAGAAAATCTTTTTAAAAAATTGGGTGATATCAAGCGCTCAATAATAAAAATCGATGATGAAATCCCCTCCCATATGACACATTTATACAATCAACTATCAAAAAATCTTTGAAAATAAAAAATAAAGCAGGAAACTAATGAAAGAAGAAAAGAAGATGAACATACATGTGGATGGTATAGGCATCCTGATTAATGGTTAGCCAAAGTGCTCACATGATACATTTTCATTATGGGTAAAAACGCAAAAGTCACATTGGCCAAGTAACAAGTCAGAGTTCTCCCATCTCTAGTCTCATCTAGGGCCTTGATCATGATTCGACTTGATTAATCATAGTGATTTTTTTGTTACAATCAACGATACATTAGAACCTTCTTTTCTTTTCATTTTTGGAAATGAAGATGAATTCATTAATCAAAGTTCATACATCATCTAGAATACATATCATAGTTAAACAAATTTATAGCTAAATAAAAAAATAAACCTTTCCATTGGGAAAAAATAAAGATTCCAACCAACAAAATAAACCTTGTTTCTAAACATTAGAACCAGCTTCTATGATAGCCTTATTTGCAGCTCCTATGTGCCACAACTTCAAACACTCAAAAGACTAAAATTACTACATAAAATGCATCATAAAATTGAATTGCAATATCGATAGTTGGAAAAATAATATCCCACATTTGCAAATATAATTCTTTACAATGATCATAGAAGCAAAGATGGGTATTGAGGAGAAATATTAATAGTTAAAGAGCCAAAGAAAGGCCATAAATGTATACGTTTAGAGGGAAATCCACGAAATTTAATCGATAGAGAGGATTCTTAAATAGGGATATTTCGTATACATACATATAGAGAGAGAGAGAGAGAGTAATGAAGGAAAGGAAAAATAATTAGAAAAGAAAGAAATCATTAGCATTGATTAAAACCTAAAAAGAGATCAACATTGCAAAATTAAGCAAGCTCACTGGACAATGATTTACTCCATTTGAGTGCACAGAAATTGCGACTCACTTGGGATGAAAGCTTAGGTTATTTGTGCGAAACCTTCAGGAAATTGTTTGGTCACATAGCTAACACATTTGAAAGATCAATGCAAATAATCTTATCATGCCAAATTTTGAGTAATGGACTATGAATTCGGATCCATTTCAGCATGAGCTGTCACAGTCTTGGTCGTGACATTTACAGCTCATAAGTCACTTGTGTAGGGCCTTAGCCTTTGAATTATGCTGCCCCTCTGAGTCATTGCTTATAATTTACTTTTGTAGGGCCTTAGCTTTTGAATTGTTGCTTTCTTTTGCATTATTTCAGGTTTATCTAATAGTTTCTGGGAAACAGCCAATCACTCTTCACTAGGGGTGAGCAACGGATTGGGCATCCATCAGGTCAAGTGAGTCGACTTGTTTAAAATGGGGTAAAAGAGTTGGGTCAATAGTGGGCCAGCTCATTAACGACCCGTTAGTGATACTGTACTTTTTCCCACGTACTTTCCACACTAATTTCCATATTATAATTAGTTAACCTTACAACTAACGTTTTATATATAACAATAATTATTATATAAAGTTATGTATACACCTTTGTTCCATTTTAAAACGAGCCAAAAACAGATTGGCTTGGCCCATTTATTTACACAAAACCCCGGTCCAACCCATATTGTTGACGGACTGCCAATGACCCAACCCAATCCACTTTGCAAACAAACCGACCCTAATGCGACCCGACCCACTACATTGCTCACCCCGATTTGCCATATATAGTTGCACATGTAGACCTAGGTTATTGACTTCTTTTCACTGCTTATGTATTGCAATCTCAATAGGAGAAGCCAGACACATTCAAAACATCCCTTTGAAATATCTGGAAAGAAGACATTAAAAGGGTAACGATATGTTAACTATGAATCCTTTTGTCTAGGGGTGGATTGTAAAGAATAATATAAAACCCACCGCAAGTGACTGTCGCAGAACAGGAGCAAGTTCAGGTTTTCTGTTATCTTTTAAAATGCAATCAGTCAATCTCCAAGGTTAGGATCTCTGGACTCTGGAGTTTGGGCACTTCGCTCTGAGTTAAGACCATTGCAGCAAGACTGGTTACTAATGTTGTTATCGCTGAAGTGAAGTGGGTACTTAGTTCAAACCCTAATGAGCAAAAGAACTTGACAGCAGTGAGATTTACACACCTTAGAGAGTGATACGAAAGAAACCTATGTTGAAGCCGAGGAACAAGAAGGAAATGCAACGAAATTAGTATTTTTTACATGACCAAATTAGAAGTAATCTTGAAGCGACACTCATAATGGATTGCAAACAACAGCCAGGAGTATGGTCGAGTAGTAACCATCTCTAACATGTAGACAGTGCAGACATCTGCCTTGCCAATTCATATATGATGATACTTGAGAAAATCCTGCTGCTGATCTTAATTTACTGCTTCAAAGGAGCAAAAGAAAAAAAAAATAAAGTAGGTAGACGAATACTGAGGAAATTGGGGCATGTTCTTTTCGTGAGTCAATTCTAAAATACCAACCTCAATCCACTTCAACTCACTTCAACCCACTTCCACTGTTTTAACCAAGTTTAATTTATCACTTCAACCTGCTTCAACCCACTTCAACCTACTTCAACCCACTTCACCCTTTTATCCACCTGAATTTACGCACGAAAAGAACAGGCCCTTGGTGTTAAAGTCAAATGAAGTCCATTTCCAGCACCGAAGACTATCAGCTTGTTGTAAAGACTTGCTTTTGCTTTTTGTGGCAACTGATGCAGAACTGAAGCACTACCACGGCTCAAAAAGCTGTATTGATACGAAATAAAATTCCTTGTCTTCTTCATGTCAGATGTCGTAGGATCAGCATGTAGTGTAGGAATCTGTCCAGATAGACAAAGTTACTAAGCAAGCCGCTATAGGTCTTACAAATAATGCCCCAAGTTTAGTAATTACCCTCTGACCGTCTATGGCTTTCACAGGAAAGCCTAGATTATGTCGGTAAGCTGATTAGAACTGACTGCTTGTTTAAACTTATAACAAATAAAAAAGAAAAAGGAAAGATGAAACGCGAGATGAAGTAGCCAAGTCAGTTCAAGATTGCCTTTGCCATCGTTTAGTTGAGGCTTCCTCAATGCATAGGATGCGAATGCGAATTGTTAAAATGATAAGCCACTGTGCTTAGTAGTATTCAGATTATGAAGTGCCAGCAGAATTTTACGGCTGACTTTGTTTCTGCAGTGAATACCCATCAAGAAGTGTAGTCAGCAACTTAGAATGCAACGTATCTGAAAATATGACTTACTGTAAACAAAATAAGAAAATTCCATGTTTGTGACTCCAAATCAGACGGACAAAGTCATGAAGTGAGATGCTATTGATCCTAAAAATATCAACACAATGATCAAATATATACACAATGATAAAGTCAATAAATTTTTAAGACTATGCATCTGCATCTGTTTGTGGATGGGAATTGGAAAAGGGAAAAGCCAAAAACCAGGGCGTAGTACATCGACACATTCTCGGTAATTCAATAACAATCTACGATAAAATGGACTTTACACTTCACAGCGGGAAGGGGTGGGGAAGAGAGAGAGGGAGAGACTACCGAAGAAGAAGATTAGGGGTTTCGAGTGGATTGACTGACGGTGACTGCATTCGGGACAGCGGACCACAAAATTAAGAATTTAGGAAAACCTGGAACACAACGGGGTGGTGGCGCAGTTGGCTAGCGCGTAGGTCTCATAGCTTTGTTTGAGTTATCCTGAGGTCGAGAGTTCGAGCCTCTCTCACCCCATTAGCTTTTTAAGCTTGGACCATCTTTTTTTTTGTTTTACAGATGTGATGATATCTGTACTAAATCCTAATTATCATTACTATTATTGTTCAACACGTGAGAATTATCTTAACAATGTACTCATCCACAATTGCGTGAGCAATGACATGAGGATTCTGTCATACACCATATGAACAAACATGTGCAAGTTTTGCGCACAGGGGATCCAGACACACAACTCCTAGGAGAGCCATCTCCACGGTCTCTCTGACTGGCTATCCACCTGCATCTTTGTCCAATATATCCATCAATTTTTTTTGGTTATTTTAACTTGAATTATATGCAAAAGTCAATATTATATAATACAATGTGAGAAAAAGATGTGAAAGAAGGGGAAGCACCATCAGTGGCAATGGCCGATAGGGCTGGAGGCCTAGTGGTCGTCCATGATCCATCAGTATCACCATTAACAAGGAAGATACGAATCAAAATTTAAAATGTCACATACTCAAAATCTCATTCTTAACCATTTGACGAGACCTTAATTGTAAATAAATATGTTTTAATAATCCTATTTGAGTTTAACAAATTTTCCAGCTGATTGAATGCATCGGTATCTATCAACAAGAAGCAAAAAATGGTCGTTTGCATCGGGGGAAAGCCCCAAGTTTGACAAGGGAGCTGTATTTAGGACAAATTTTATATCAATACAATGCGGACCTAGTTGATTCAACTATTCAATCTTCTACCATATGATGCTGGCACCTTTCATTTAAGCTGTCAAAACACTTTAGAATTTCAAATTGTTTGAGAGAGGTGAGTCCCCATAGTGATTCTTGGGGTGATTCTAATTCTTTTACCACGCAAAATTCTAAGAGCTTGGAGGGGAGTTATGTAGCATATACCTTTGTTCTTTACAAAGCAAAGTTAGGGCAATGCTTTATATTCAACTTAGAAATATGGGGAAATGATGGAAATTAAATGGACAAGGTTCTCCTTTGCTGTTGCTATCCATCATCTCATTATCTTTTGTTGGGTATTCCCTCCCATTTGGAGGTCAATAACAATAATTATCATTTTAATTGAAAAAAATAACAGTAAAAAGATAGAACTAGCATTTGACGGTGCAAAGCTGCAAAGTTAATTATCAAGATCAAGATGTTGTCAATAACATCTTGAATTGGTGGTGCCTTCATTTAATGGGGCATAGAAAAATGAAGGTGAATGATAGACCAATAGTAACATAGGTGGTTACAAGCTTTTGACTTTCGTGTGCACATGTGTGAAACTTGTTACTGCAAATAGCTTGTAAATTTCACCGTGCCATTATTTCTCAACATCTTTCTACGACCTTTTCAACTTTGGCAGATACTTTAGTTCGAGCCATTCAAGAGAGGGAAAAACTCTTTTTACTTCAGAAACCCTTAGCCCATCAATTTTATTACTATTAGTTGTGTTCTCCATGTACGCCAAGCCATACGAAATACAAACCTCTAGGTATTCCAGATGATGCGACTTCCCTAGCAATGTCAGATGTTGCAATCCATGATGGCAAAAGAAAAGGTTAGTCCTCACAGGATTTGGAAGAAAGGTTGCTATGCAAGTTGTCTTCCCTTGCCCAACTCGACATTCTCCTGTCACTGTATCTATACAACTTCAGTTGCTTGAGATGACAATGTAGCTGCAGGTTTTCTAACAATCCTTCCTCCTAATCCACTATACTAACACAATTCAAATGTTCCTTGTTCATTATAATAGCCTCCTTCCGTAGTATTTTTCCCCTCTCTATAAGCAGTGATGTGCGTAGAGGTAAAGCGACCTACATTTAGATCTTCTTAAACCCAGCGAAAGCGAGATCTACACTGGGAGGAGTTGTTGTTGTTGTTGTCCATAGTATTTTCCCTAGCGTGCCTATTATTCTTAAGGATCTTAATCTCCAAATACCCTTTGAGGTTGGTGAGAGCTTTCAAGTCTTCCACTAGATCAACAATACTTGGCTTCAGAGTTGAAGTTGTGTCACTTGCTGCAAACATGGGCAGTTTTTTTTTTTTTTTTTTTGGGGAAGACAACTCAAGTTAACGATGCCCGGAGTCATGCCATTAAGCTTTAAGCAGCCAGATATATCCAATACCCTATGTGATGCTAAACAAGTTCCAGCAAAGGTTTTGGTAACTTTTTTAATCTCATGCACCATGCTAAATTTAGAATCTGTAAATTAAGTACTTTTGTAATTGAGTTGGACAATGCCTCAAGGGAATAATTTTCAGAGAGATCAAGGTGCCTTATGTAACAGCTTCCCTAAGGCACTTGGCACACTTTTGATTCTTGATTCACTCAAAACCAATGCCCTTAAGGATATCCAATTTCTTACCAGCATGTGGATGGGTGCACATAGTTCCCTCTTGCCACCACAAAGATGTGTACGGATCTTAGCCTCCTTAATAGAGTTTTCTCTCGCATAAGTGTAAGGAAGATGCCAAATTTTGTTGTGATAGAATATCTATGTAAATCTCCTGTCTTTCTACTTCGTACGCAATATCATGCATCAAATCGTGAATTCTGCTTGAGGTAATTTCACCATGTTCATCTTTTCCAACATCTTGAAAAAATTATCTCTTTACCAAGATTGAAAAATATTCATTACTGGCGTCTTTTACAATATGATAGCCTTCTCAATGACATGAACTTTAAGAAATAGGGCACAGTAACTGAAGCATGTCCTCAATGGTGGATCAAGATGATGGCAACTAAGCTTTAATATAGATAAATACATCAAGTGAGTTCATTTCATCTAAAATAAGTGTTTATTCTTTTCTGATCCAACAAAACATAATATAATAAACATGACAGGAGGTGGATCAGTAATGAGGAAAGCTCCTGCTAGATTACTTCTGTAAGACAAATATATCGCGACCCAACTAACTACCGAGTTATAAAATGATCGTATAGGGTGGAGGAGGATCCTGATATGTTTATTACACTCCAATTCACCAGAAGGTTGGGGAGGGGGAAGCTGTGCCCCTTTGCAAGAGGAATCCAGTCAGAGGATATATATTCAAGGCTTCTATAAGATTAGTTATTGAATTTCAGTTTTGCTCCTGACAGGCTTCAATGCCTTCATTTTGTTGAATTTCGATGTAACTGTTGTGAAATTCAGATTTTGAAAACTTAAACTGATTGTGAGCTTAGATTTTCTGTTCTAATTCTATTGTTCACTGTTTTAACTTTATTAGCAGCCATTATATTCATGTGTGTGTTGAATTGGTGCCAAAGCTTTGAGATGACCAGAGAACTGCATATTTGAGAGGTGGTTTTTCAAGCAGTAAACTTCACCTAAGTTCAATCCATCTTTACAAAGGCAATTACTTGTAGTCCTAGAGAATAACAAGCCACAGAAGCAATCCAATCATCAAGAAAATGATCCAATCAAAATCAAAAAAAGGCCCAATCTTTGAAGCAGACAAAATTGAGCTAGAAAAGTATGAATAAGCAGTGAATGTACTGAAAAGAAATAACGCTAGCTTCTACTTTGATAACTAGTCCAGTTGCTATTTATCCCTAGTTGGAGAACTTCACTTGGCTCCACCAATACATAAAATGACATGGAGAGGGACAATCTTTGAACTTCCGGGTCATGTTGGGCCCAGCTTCCATGCTGAATTCGAAGGCATTACTGTTGAGCTCCTCTGCATATTGGCTGCCAAGCTCCATATCTGATTCGTCCAGTGCTAGAGCCTCCAAAAGGAGCGTAAATTTTACTAAACAATTGCTAAAAATTTTGATTGGCATAACTTTTGCGGCATCAGATATGAACGTGCATGCAGAATTCAGTCATTAAGGCTATAAGTTAAACCTAATTAGCAGAATGACATCCACACCAAGCAAATGGTGGCCAAATATGAGCATTCAAGCATTAATGGCAATGGCACTTAGAATTGATGTTAAGCTAGACAGTCCCCTGACAAGCATGGTTGAGATATTACACGATCGCCATATATAGTTGATAGTTCTTCCAAATTGGCAAAGGGTTGAGTGAGATTTGTTTACCACACTCATTATTCTGGACTAACAAACCAAAATTTGAGTGGTCTGCATCAATATGTGAATAGGAACAGAAAGCAAATGGAAAAGCTTATGTTCAAGAATATCAACAACATTCTTTGCTGTGCATTTTATGAACATTTCTGCTCCCATGCTACATCAATCCTTTCATTATGATCTGTAGTCCTCCATCTGCTGTGAGAAGTAGCATTTGTGCAAAGCTTTTCACAAACAAATTCAAGTTTCAAAGCCTATCTGCAGGCCAAACAAGACAGACAAACATGAAGCACAAACTAGGAGCAAATGTAAAGAAGTAAAAGGGGCCAGGCAGATAAATTAGGGGGCGGGGGGCCTTTCTATGCTTTGGTGGGCTTGCCTGTCCACCTTCAGGAATGAAATCAGCAAATATGATGTCGAGGATTTGCTTAAGGTTAGGCTAGTCCTCACCATTGGGATTTGGCATCGTTCTTTCAGGGTTCAGAACAGCCACGAATCCTGCGTTGTTTGAGGGAGATGAGTTCTGGCATTCGTGCTGCCAGTTGTTACGGATTTGGACCAATTATAAGGTATGGGACTTGTCCCACATCGGTTGTATGGGTAACTGATGAGGGGTTTATAGACCAAATGGGCTCTCTCTCCTAATAGGCTAGTTTTTTGGGATGAGTTCTCCTGTTTGATCTGTAACAATTGGTATCAGAGCCAACTCGGAGTGGTGGCCTGGAGGAGCCAGCTGTGACCAACGTGGCCGTGACCAACGAGGACTCGGAGTGGTGGCCTGGGGGAGCCAGCCGTGACCAACGAGAACTCGGAGTGGTGGCCTGGGAAAGCCAGCCGTGACCAACGAGGACGTTGGCCCTTAAGGGGGGTCGAATGTTACGGATTTGAACCAATTGCAAGGTATGGAACTTGTCCCACATCGGTTGTATGGGCAACTGATGAGGGGTTTATAGACCAAATGGGCTCTCTCTCCTAATAGGCTAGTCTTTTAGGATGAGTTCTCCTGTTTGGTCTGTAACACCAGTCCCAATTTTGTGCAGTTCCATATTATAAGGGATTGGAGAGCAGTAAAGTAATGCATTCTGTTGGGCAAATTCACCACATTCAGCAGACTATCTGATTCTAAGAAATATTACGATCTGGGATGTGTTGAATGTTTGGCCAATCTTCCCAAGTGGGATTGTGAAATCGCTCCCTCAAGCCAAAGGAACAACCTAGAATCTCAAGTTGGTTGATAGATGTGAGTTCCGACGTCCATTCTGGCACTGATTCCAATTGAGAATAATATATAATTTTCAGGGATTGGAGGGCAGTGAGGTAACCCATCCCCTTCGGCAATTTCACCAATTTTGGCAGATAAGATAATTGTTAAGGAACAGAGGGAGTGATGAAGGCGAGGCCATCCTCCTCCTCATCTTGATCACCTTCTTCGCATAGACTCAGATTTGGCAGTTGCAATAATACTAACGACTCCAACACAGTGAGATGCTCCAACCCTCCATAGACACTCTTCTGTCCAATGCAAGTCCTGATTTTGAGCTCTTGCAAGGAGGAGGAGGAGCCACGGAACACCTCCTCAACTTCTGGCAAGTTCTCCACCCCCCAATCTGATTGTATAAGCAAGCTTTTGAGGCACTAAAAAGCGTCCCTTGGCAGCCCCATTTTGAGATGTCTCGCCTTTGAAGTGGTCACTTTCATCAAATTGGAATGTCTAAACCCGATGCTTTCCATTATTCGCAGATTTGCATGGCTAAACTCTATGTTTAGATGTTCCAAGCTGGGGCAAAGAGGCATAGATGCCAACTTGGGGCATGCGTATACATGTAAATAAGAAACAGAAGGGAATGAGGGCAATAATCGACCATGTTGTTGGTTGGTGTTGCTGTCATCTCCCCACCTCCTTTGAGATTTGGCAGATCATGTAACCACAGCTTTTCAAGGGAGGGAAAGAATGATTCTTGAGATTCCACTCCACTGCTATTCATACTGATTGTTGTATTCTCTGTGTATTCCGGATCAGACAAATACTTAAGTATCAGGAATTTCAATTTAGGTAGTTTTCCTATCACTGCTAGGTGCTGCAACCTATGGCAAGATTTAAGTTTGACACTAACAAGGTTTGGGAGAAAGATTATCGAGTTCTCTTCTCTTGCCCAATTAGGCATTAATGTCTTTGCACCATACCATTCTAACTTCAATACTCTCATATTAGGATGGGTTTGGAGGTCGTCCAACAATGCTTCATCAATGTCAGAAACCCTTGTGACATCCTCAATGTCCCTCTCTGCAAATTTAATGGCAATCTTGGTCAAGTGTTGACTTAAAAATCCTCCTTTCCTGCCATTTTCCATAGCGAACTTAGCTTTCGTAGGGATATAAATCCGCACAAACAAATTGCCGTTTATGTTCTTGAGAGCTTTTATCTCTTCTTGCTGATCAATAAACTGTCTCCATTTCTTATCCGAGGCAATTTCAGCTATTGAGAAAAAGGGCAACTTTTGGAGACAACTCAACTTTCCTATGCCCCTTGGCATATGACGTAGCCTATTGCAACCTCTTGTATCCAATAGCCTAAGCTTGGTTAGTTTGCTCAAATCTTTGGGTAATTCTCTAAGCAGTATGCACCCTCTTAGTGCTAAGGCTTGCAAATTATGCAATTTTGCAAGTAAGCTAGGGAGCACCTGTAGATTATAATTCCCAGATAGATCAAGATATCGTAAATGCAATAAGTTACCCAGTGGACTTGGTAATTTTTCTATGTGTAAGTGTTAGGCGATAATTTGTCGCATTTTACATGCCCTTTTCACCTAATCTTAGCTCATATAATAACGTAATCTTTAGAGTTTTTCTTGTTTTATTAAGTATTCTTTGAGATTTTTACTTGTTTTGTTTATTCTTGCAGGTAATAAGTTGAACCAAGCAAATATCGTGAAAAAGGGCGAAAAAGGATCAAAACAGGCGAAAAGGTGGAAAAACGGGAGCCAGCCGGGGCAGCCAGCCAACAATGTGACATGACCACCACGTGCCACGTGGCACGGCCGTGCCACATGGCACGGTGCAGCCGTGCCACCTAGGCACAGTCGTGCCCCCTTGTTTCCTTCGGTTCTTCGCGGCCCGCCTTGTCTTCTATTTAATCCTCTTTTCTCGACCTTGTTCGGGGCTTCTTCTTGGACTTCCTTAGGGTAGTTTAGTTTAGGTTTTTAGCCAATAAAAACCCCTTTGAAGGGATTAGATTGGAATTTTAGTTGTTTGCATTTTGGGATTCAAGCTTGTAGATTTCAAGTTCTTCAATCAATTCAAGCATAAGTTTCCCTCTTCCTTTTCTCTATTTATCTCATTATTGTTCTCGTTTATGTTTTGTTAGTTTTAATTCTTGTATTTGTTTTGTTTAGTTTATATGTTTAGTTTTCATTGTTGATTTATGTTATTTTAGTTGTTTTAGATTCGTTTTATTTCATTCTCTTTGTTTTGTTCTTCAAGTTTATGTTCTTGTTTGTTAGTTTAGGTTTTCATGCGTTTTTCATGATTTGTTGGTAGATTGTGTTGGCTTGAATTGTGATTAGCCTCTTGATGGCTAATTGATCTTGTACTAGGCCTAACCATACCCAATCTATGCCTAGAACTTAGAGTTTTCCTTCACGCCCGCCAAGTGATCGATGAAATGCCTGAGAGGGTTTTCATCCATATTTTTGGGCGATTGACTTATGCTGAGAGGTGAGGTCAATTAGCTAGTGTGGGAGAGGGAATAGCCGAGTTCGGGACATGAAAATAGTACCCGAATCGAGCTAGGTCCGAGGTTGCTAGTTTTGTGGTCTAATTCGACTAACCCCACGAAAGTAGGTGGTTACACGAATTAGACTAGCTCATGACCCTTGAGAGAGGGCTGGGGTGGTCTTTGATGGTGCAACCGACCATCTCTTGTTCATAGTGTGGTTCGGGTAGGTTAGGACTCGTCTTGGTTAGTTGGTTCATTCATTGGTAAAATCACAACTCCAAGTCGCTTGTTTCTGTGTTTGTAGCGTAGTTTAGCTCCCCACTCCTTCCCCCTTCGATCCTGCCTAGCTTGAGACGCTTTAGTTAGCCCTGGTAGTTGGAAACACAATTCCCTGCGGACGACACCCCAAGTACTCAACGATACACCTTGCACTTGGGGTTTACAAATATTAAAACTCTGTTTTTTCTGCAACAAGTTTTTGGCGCCGTTGCCGGGGAACTTGGTTGTTTCAACATCGAAAGCGATTTTAAACGCTTTAGATTAGGCTTTTTCTTTTTCTTTTTCGCCTTTCATTTTCCTTCTTGTTCCTTTAGCTTTGCTTGAACCTGCTTACGCTTGGTGTAGTTTTTGGCATTGTATGCACAGGCGTAGTCAGAGAGGGTTTGGGTGGTCTTTAATGGTGCAACCGATCATCTCTAGTTCGTGATGTAGTTTGGGTAGGTTAGGACTCGTCTCGATTAGTTGGTTCATCATTGGTCAAATCACAACTCCAAGTCACCTTTTTCTATGTTTGTAGTGTAGTTCAGTTTTCCCTTTTCACCCTTCGATCTTGCCTAGCTCGAGACGCTTTAGTTAGCCTTGGTAGTGGGAAACACAATTCTCTGCGGACGACACCCCAAGTACTCAACGATACACCTTACACTTGGAGTTTACAAATATTAAAACTCTGTTTTTTCTGCAACAAGTTTTTGGCGCCGTTGCGGGGGAGTTGGCGCTTTTCAATATCGGAGCCCAGTTGAGCATTCGAGACTAGGCCTTTAGAAAATCCCAAAAAAAAAATAAAAATAATGAAAAAAAATTTTGAAAAAAAATCAAAATGGCTATTTTCCATTTTTCTCAATTTGAGCATGAACCATTTTGGCAATACTTATCTCGGTTTAATGACTATCGTGCTCACTATGTTCATTTCACACATAAAAAATGGGAAATATGCGATGTTGTGCTTGAGGAAATAACAGATGAGACCCGAGCCACCCTCGAGTCCATGTGTTATGGTGGTATGTGCTTTTTAGATGTCGATGATTTGAGGGATTTGTTTGAATCTTTGGCTTGGTCTCAATGGAATCACGAGTGTGCTAGTGATTGTTTTGAGTATCCTTCCCCTACTTTCCATGATTCGCATGCTTATTCTTCTCTTCAATGCTCTTATTGTCAATCGGTTGACCATGATGTGAATTCTTATCCCTATTATGACATTTCTGATGATTGCTATGCGAACCTTAATGCTCTGATAGAGACAATGAATGAGCGACTTAATTGTTTTGTTGATACGATGAGGGAGCGTGGCATATTGCATGAGACCGACCCCAGTCCTTCTTGTCCTAGGCTTGAGGTTAGTCTCTGCAATTATTATAAGTCTTCTCTGCCCCTAGAGCCCGGTTTTATCACTCAGACACCTATGACCGGCCTAGAGGAAGTGATTGATCCTCCCTATGTCGCTCCATCCTTGTCTAGCAACCTAATGACACTACTGATGGTGTTGTGAGTTATCTTTTTTCTTCCCTCCCTTTAGCTCAGTGCACGGGGTTAGAGATGAGTGAGTCTTCTCAAGTTGATGCTAATTTTATTGAGGATGATTTGCTTGTTTGGTCGGGCAATAATATTTTGTTAGAGCTGTCTTTTGAGGAGTATTATAATAATGATGTGAGGGTTAGTGTAACTCCTAGCATTGACCATATTGACCCCATTTACACCGAGTTGCCTACCTTAGTCCCAATTTCATCCCCACACCTTACCGCCACCACCCCTCTACTGCCTGAATTTCCAGAGTCCCTAGGTGATATTCGAGGGTCTCCTTAAATCCCTCTTGTGCATACCTAGAGGACGTACCTAGGAAGATCCTGTTGTGTACTTTCATTGATCATACGTTTGATTTTTCCTTGGCATATGATATGAGTACGAGGACATTACCTACATTTGCTTCTTTCTTATACTTGTTCTCATACTCACATCGTTTCGAGATGTATGCACAGGCACATGATAAGCTCCTGAGTGCCTTGACGGCGTCCGAGTTGATGCCGCGAGTTCTGAGCGATGATGAGGAGTGACTGATGCTCCTCAGGCCTCCACAGCACCATCCTAGGGAGGCGTAGTTCGGGTACAATCAGTACCCGACCTGGTATACTCATTCTAACTCTTCTCCCTTCTTTTTATTTTCTTTCTTTTTCTTTTTGTTTAGTTGTGGATACTAGGATTGTGTTTTTGTTGGTGATCATCTTGAGTTGACATTTGGGATGTTGTTAAGCCAATGATGGCTATGATCACCGTTTTTGTGTTTTTGTGAATATTGGTGTGTTGTGATTGACAGTGTTGATGGCTTGGTACGTTCTTATTTTTGGTGGTTAGTTTTGTATATATGTGTGATCTTGTTTTTGATTTTAGTGAGTGTTTTTGGGAGAGTGTACTAGCCTGTGTATATATTGTGCAAGTTTAGTGTTGTGTGTGTTTATTGTGTTTTTTGTGTCTTATGTTTGATTTTGCTTTCTTTATTTTTGTGTGTTTTTATGGTTGCTGATGACTCTCAACTCCCAATGAGGACATTGTGAGATTTAGGTGTGGGGGTGGGGTCATCATCTCCCCTTTTATTCTTATTTGTGAAAATTTTTCATTTTTGTGTAGATTTTTCACTTTTTTCTCTTTTTTGTATAATTTTTCTTTTCTTTTGGGGTTTAGGGGAGTTTTATACTATTTTGATCAGCCTTGATCGCCGGTACCTTGACTATTAGCTCGTATATAAGTATAATGTGCATGATAAATATTCATCCCCAATATGTTGTTTTAGGCCTCAGTTCTAACCCCAACAGTCTATTGTAACTTTGTAATCCAATCCTGACTATCATATTATCATTACCTTATATTCTTAGTCTTACATGATCGGCTCTCCCACTTGCCTACTGCACAGTTCCCTTTGTATGTGCTTGCACCCCCTTTTTCCAAAAACAAAAGCAAAAACAAACTGATTCAAGCGCCACTGGGTGTATCCCTTTGAGGCGTGGTAAGAGTTTGTAATGAAAAAAAATAATGGAAAGAAAAAAATTGGGGAAGAAAAGAGTTTGGAATGACAAGTACCACTTTGAGGCATGCGCTACTGGGTGTTACCCTTTGAGGCAATACTGCTACTGGAGAAGTTTGCTTTCCATGCTAGCCATTCAAAAAGGTAGCTTGTGTCAGTTGCATGGGATTGAGTTTGATTTTAGTAGGCCAAGTTTTAGGGTGATGATACACCTGCACACCAGGCACCAGGATGGATTCAATGTTCTCATGCGTCGTGGGGTGAAAAGCTGATGTCTGGATGCCATTCTTTGGGATGATGTATCCTGAAATGCATATGATGCTTGTGTACAGACTGATATTTGAGCTACTAGGGGGTTTTGGTTGATTCGATTGTGTACAGTTTATCCCAATGTATATATTGTGTTTTGTCATTTTGATTTTTCGATTTTTGTTTTTCTTTTATTTGTTTTTCCTTTTTGAGATTTTGTGGGTATATCTTCTGCAAACCCTCACGAGACCTTACTCGTCCACTTGGGGGAACCAAGGGGTTTAAAGGGCTTGTTGCGTACGCTAAATGCAATTGCGATTCCTGCGAAGGTGAGTTAGGTTTCTAGATTAGTTTTTCTTTTGTTTTGCTCGAGGACGAGCAAAAGATAGGTGTGAGGGTATTTGTTAGGCGATAATTTGTCGCATTTTACATGCCCTTTTCACCTAATCTTAGCTCGTATCATAACGTAATCTTTAGAGTTTTTCTTGTTTTATTAAGTATTCTTTGAGATTTTTACTTGTTTTGTTTATTCTTGTAGGTAATAAGTTGAACCAAGCAAATATCGCGAAAAAGGGCAGAAAAGGATCAAAACAGGCGAAAAGGCGAAAAAACGGGAGCCAGCCGGGGCAGCCGGCCAGCAAGGTGGCACGGCCACCCCGTGCCACATGGCACGGTGCAGCCGTGCCACCTAGGCACGGTCGTGCCCCCTTTGTTTCTTTCGGTTCTTCGCGGCCCGCCTTGTCTTTTATTTAATCCTCTTTTCTCGACCTTGTTCGGGGCTTCTTCTTCGACTTCCTTAGGGTAGTTTAGTTTAGGTTTTTAACCAATAAAAACCCCTTTGAAGGGATTAGATTAGGATTTTAGTTATTTGTATTTTGGGGATTCAAGCTTGTGGATTTCAAGTTCTTCAATCAATTCAAGCATAAGTTTCCCTCTTCCTTTTCTCTATTTATTTCATTGTTGTTCTTGTTTATGTTTTGTTAGTTTTAATTCTTGTATTTGTTTTGTTTAGTTTATATGTTTAGTTTTTGTTGTTAATTCATGTTATTTAGTTGTTTAGATTTGTTTTATTTCATTCTCTTTGTTTTGTTCTTCAAGTTTATGTTCTTGTTTGTTAGTTTAGGTTTTCATGTGTTTGTGATGCATTGTTGGTAGATTGTGTTGGCTTGAATTGTGATTAGCCTCTGGATGGCTAATTAGTCTTGTATTTGGCCTAACCATACCCAATCTATGCCTAAAACTTAGAGTTTTCCTTCACCCCCGCCAAGTGTTCGATGAAATGCTTGAAAGAGCTTTCATCCATATTTTTGGGCGATTGACTTATGGTGAGAGGTGAGGTCAATTAGCTAGTCTGGGAGAGGGAATAGCCGAGTTCGGGACATGAAAATAGTACCCGAATCGAGCTAGGTCCGAGGTTGCTAGTTTTGTGGTCTAATTGGGCTAACCCTATGAAAATAGGTGGTTAGGATAATTAGATTAGCTCATGACCCTTGAGAGAGGGCTTGGGTGGTTTTTGATGGTGTGATAAACCTCAAATTTGACCCATTTTCAACTCTAATTCTTCCCCTTTTCTCCTATAATCTTTCGACTAATCTTAGCAAAAAGGGGGGTTGAATACACTTTCTTGACCTATTATGCGCTAAGTTGTCCTAATTCTTGATCTGCAGGTCTAAGGTTTAAAAAGTGGGAGTTTCCTGCTGGTTGTGCCAAAAATGACGCTCTGGGGTCAATTTCTGGCGTGAATGAAGCGTCGGCGAAGCCCGGGAGAACCATCTGGAGGCGCACGGCTGATTGCAGGGAGCGCACGGTCAGTTGCAGGACACGCACGGCCGTGCCTCGTAGCCAGAAGGTGCGCACGGTTCGGCGCACGACCGTGCTCCTAAACCGTGCCTACCCCAGGCACGCACGTGCCCCCGTGCGTGGGACGCACGACCGTGCGTCATTAGTTTTTGCGCGATTTAATGACTTCGCGAGGCAGTCACCACGGGGATTGCTTTTGTTTTCTTTTCTCCTGCTTTTCTTTTTTTTCCCTCAAAAAGGGGGCGACTCTAGGGTTAGTTTTGATTTCAATTGGTTGTTCAGTTCAACACTTTGGTTTGGATTTAATTATTGCTTTCGGTAGATTGTTGCTACAGATTGGTACACTCTTGAAGCCTTCTTTTATTCGTTGTAATTCAAGTTTCTTATTTCTTCGCATGCTATCATTATTGATTGAAGTTGAGATTAGAATTATGTTTAGCGGCTAAGTTCCTAAATCTTGGATTGGGTGTAGCCCCTATAATGTGAATTGGATATCGATTCTAGGTTTTTGTGAATTTTGCCTAAAGTATTATTGAATTCTCACTTAGCACGCCAGGTGTTCGATGAATTGCCTGAGAAGGCTTATTCATGTTCTTAAAGAGGGTTTAGGAGACTAATGAGAGTTGGGTCCTTCACCTAGAGCGGCTTTGCGAGCGATTGTAAATCTTAACATGAGAATAGTTAGGATTTCAATTGGGAATTGAGATTACTTGATCTTGTGGTTTTGTTATTCTAGTTTCATGAGAATAGATAATTAGGATAATTCAACCAGTCTGATGACCTTCGAGAGAAGGCGCAGATGCTCTTAATTGGTAATTATTCCATTCCGATTGTTCCGCAGGCAG
The DNA here is from genome assembly GCA_029747015.1 of Carnegiea gigantea. Classification (NCBI taxonomy): domain Eukaryota; kingdom Viridiplantae; phylum Streptophyta; class Magnoliopsida; order Caryophyllales; family Cactaceae; genus Carnegiea; species Carnegiea gigantea. The sequence goes on from JAKOGI010002137.1 coordinate 42,833, forward strand.
ATTCGCATTACCTAAGTCTTCTTCCCAATGAACGTTATAGTGTGGTGAACTCCAATCCAGGACTCCTCTCATTATTTGATATAAACCTAATAGAATTAGAATCAGTTTACCCAAATTCACCAGACCTAGCTTAGATTAAGTGTCACAGATTGCCTCGGTGATTGAAACCAAGTTCCCTGCGGATACGACCCGTACTTGCCTCTGCTGGCTACAACCGGCACCGTGCACTTGCGGTATATTTTTAACTCAACAAGTTTTTGGCGCCGTTGCCGGGGATCTTGTTTGTTTTCAACATCGAAAGCGATTTTAAACGCTTGAGATTAGGCTTTTTCCTTTTTCTTTTTCTTGTCCCTTTCCCTTTCTTTGCTTCCTTGCTTGTTTTTATTCTTACTTGAACCTGCTTACGCTTGGTATAGTTTTTGGCTTTGTATGCACAGGCGCAGTCAGGGGAGTCACCATTTGCTTCCCCTGAATCCTGAAATCGAAGCCACTGCTCGCAAGCAAAGCGGCGCTAGAAAGAAGAAACAAGCAAAATCTGCGATGGCGGCGCATGACAACCGGGTATTGAGAGACTATGCTATGCCTCAATCGTCGGGTATCACCTCTTCTATAGTGAACCCTACGGTCGAGGTCAACAACTTCGAGTTGCGCCCGGCCCTTATCTCGCTGGTGGAGCGAGATCAATTCGGTGGACACCCTTCAGAAAACCCCAACATGCACCTTCGCAACTTCCTTGCGAAGTGTGATACAATCAAACTGAACGGGGTCTCCACCGATGCCATCAGACTGAGACTCTTCCCATTTTCTCTACGGGATAGAGCAAGAGATTGGCTCCAAAATGAGGAGCTGAACACCTTTGCCACTTGGGACGCCCTCTCCAAGGCTTTCCTGAGTAAATACTTCCCCCCTGGGAAGACGGCCAAGCTGAGGGCTGATATCACTTCCTTCGCCCAGATGCACAGTGAATCCTTATATGAGGCGTGGGAAAGGTTTAAGAATTTGCAGCGCCAGTGCCCCCATCATGGAGTCCCTGATTGGCTCCTCATCCAGACCTTCTACAACGGTCTGGACCAATCCCTCAAAATGTCAATTGATGCTGCTGCTGGGGGTGCACTGATGGGGAAGTCTATCGAGGTGGCCAAGACCCTACTGGAAGACATGGCCGCTAATAACTACCACTGGTCCAATGAGAGGGCAGCTCCGAAAAAGGCAAGCGGGGTTTATGGAGTCGACGCTGTGGACTTGCTAGCTAGCAAGGTTGATGCCTTGGCGCAGCGATTCGACAGGCTTGGTGCTCCTTCAGGGAGTTCAATGGGAAGTCCATCGGGTGCAATGTTTGAGGTCGGGGCATTTTGCGAGGTATGTGGCGTTCAAGGCCACATTTCTGCTGACTGCCAAACCGCTTTCCCAGGCGCTGAGCAGGCCAATGCAATGCAAACATATGGCCAGCGCCCACAAAACAACCCCTACTCGAACACATACAACCCCGGTTGGAGAAATCATCCTAATTTCTCCTACCGCAACAACAACCCCATGTCTCCAAACCCTTCTCAATCTCAACCTCAGCCTCCTGGTTTCCAATACAGGGCCCCTTATACCCAAGTCCCTCAACAAACACCCCAACAACCTCCCCAACAACAATCCAAGTCCAATCTAGAAAGCCTCATGGAGCGATTTATAGCTACCCAAACGAAGACCAATGAGGTACTCAGCGAGTCGGTCAACCAGTTGAACTCAAAGTTTGACTCGATGGCCACTCACCAAAAGATGATGGACAACCAGATCGCTTAAATTGCGCAGCAAGTGAACCATTTGTCCAGACCCCAAGGCCACTTACCAGGTCAATCTGAGACCAACCCCAAGGGTCAGATGAATGCAATCACATTGCGAAGCGGGAGTGTGTTGGAAGGTCCCCCAATGCCCATGCGGGCAGAACAACATGAGGTTAAAGATGGGGATGAGGTCATCAAGGTAACCCCTAGTGATGCTGTGAGTGAGGAGGTTCCGAATGAGAAACCTAAGGAGGTCGCAACAGAAGGTATTACCCCCCAGGCGAAGCCTTACAAACCACCAGTCCCATATCCCCAGAGGCTAATAAAGGCTAGGGAGGAACACAAGTACGGCAAGTTCCTCGAGATGCTTAAAAAGTTCCATATCAACATCCCTTTTCTGGAGGCCATTACCGACATGCCCTCCTATGCCAAATTCCTGAAAGATTTGCTCTCTAATAAGGGAAAGTTACTCGAAAACGCCATTGTGTCTCTGACTGAAGAGTGTAGTGCAATTATTCAGAACAAGCTCCCCCCTAAGCTATCAGATCCAGGGAGTTTCTCCATCCCCTGTTCTGTTGGGGGCATAACTATCAGCAGGGCATTATGTGACCTTGGGGCCAGTGTGAGCCTCATGCCATTTTCTATTTGTGAGAAGCTGCAAGTGGGTGAGCTAAAACCCACCACTATTTCTTTGCAACTGGCTGATCGTTCAGTGAAGTATCCCCTTGGCGTCCTTGAGGATGTCCCATTGCAAGTGGGGAAGTTTTTCATCCCATGCGATTTCGTAGTTATGGAGATGGAGGAAGACTCCCGCATCCCTATCATTCTGGGAAGGCCCTTTTTAGCGACTGCAGGGGCTATGATAGATGTGAAGAACGGCAAGTTAACCCTTCAAGTGGGTGATGAGAAGGTAGAATTCAGCTTGCCACAAGCCATGATCTCCCCCATTTCAGGTGACTCTTGCTGCAGAGTCGATGTCTTTGAGCAGGCCCTTAATGAGGAGGGCAAGATTGGTTCTTTTGCGGAAGACCCCTTAGAGGCTGCTCTACTCGACTGTCATGCCAGTGCCCCGAGCTCGGACGAGAAGGAGGAGTATGCCCAACTCCTTGACACATCTACCACCTATTTGCCTAGACGGTCCCATAGAGAGCTCCTCAGTCTAGCAGAGCCAGTCTTCAGGGAGCAAGAGGGGGGCCCCACGAAGGTCGAATTAAAACCTCTACCTTCCCATCTCAGGTACGCTTTTCTGGACCCTTCCCATCGATGTCCCGTTATTGTCAATGCTAACCTAGATGGTCCCCAGTTGGAACAACTGTTGGATGTGCTTCGTAAGCATAGGGGTGCCATCGGGTATAGTATTGATGATATTCGAGGACTTAGTCCTACGTTTTGCATGCACCGCATCTTTCTCAATGACGGTCACCGCCCCTCTCGACAACCTCAACGTCGATTAAATCCAAACATGCAAGAGGTTGTCAAAAAAGGAAATCCTTAAACTACTTGACGCTGGGATTATCTACCCTATCTCTGATAGTGAGTGGGTGAGCCCAGTCCAGGTAGTTCCTAAAAAGGGAGGCATGACTGTTATAAAGAATGAGCGCGACGAACTCATTTCTACTAGGACAGTTACCGGGTGGCGAATGTGCATTGATTATCGTCGATTAAATCAAGCCACCCGGAAAGATCATTTCCCTCTTCCCTTCATTGACCAGATGTTGGAAAGGTTGGCAAGGCACTCTTTCTTCTGTTATCTGGATGGCTATTCGGGGTTCTTTCAAATCCCTATCCATCCTGATGACCAAGAAAAAACAACCTTCACGTGCCCGTATGGTACCTTCGCATATCGAAGGATGCCATTCGGTTTATGTAATGCCCCCGCCACCTTTCAACGCTGCATGACTGCTATATTCTCTGATCTAATAGAGAACATTATGGAGGTGTTTATGGATGACTTCTCCGTCTATGGAGGTACCTATGCCCTTTGTTTGGAAAATTTAACCCGGGTACTCCATCGATGTGAGGAAGTCAATCTAGTATTGAATTGGGAAAAATGTCACTTTATGGTGCAGGAGGGAGTAGTGTTGGGCCATGTTATATCTGCCAGGGGCATTGAGGTGGACAGAGCTAAAGTTGAGGTTATCGAGCGATTGCCCCATCCTACTTCGGTAAAGGGGGTGCGGAGTTTCCTTGGTCATGCGGGGTTTTATCGCCGCTTTATCAAGGATTTCTCCAAGATCGCCAAACCTCTTACTCAGCTGCTCACCAAAGATGCCCCGTTTGTCTTTACTGATGAGTGTCTTGAGTCTTTTTGCAGGATCAAGCAGGCACTGATTTCCGCCCCTATCATACAACCGCCAGACTGGGACCTCCCATTTGAGGTCATGTGTGACGCCAGCGACCATGCGGTAGGGGCCGTTTTGGGGCAAAGGAAGGACAAGAAGCCCGTAGTGATCTACTACGCTAGCAGAACCCTGGACGAGGCCCAACAGCATTATACCACAACTGAGAAGGAGTTGCTTGCGGTCGTGTATGCGATCGAGAAGTTCCGCCCCTACCTCCTATGCTCCAAGGTCGTTGTGTACACTGACCACTCTGCACTCAAGTACCTCCTTCAGAAGAAAGATGCCAAACCCCGTCTTATACGATGGATTCTGCTGCTCCAGGAGTTTGACTTGGAAATTAGGGATAAGGCAGGGGCCGAAAATGTGGTAGCTGATCATCTCTCCAGGCTCATTGTCGAGAGCCAATGTGCCCCCATTGATGATGCTTTCCCTGACGAGCATCTTTTGGCCCTCTCATCGATTGCAACCCCTTGGTTCGCTGATATCGCCAATTACCTGGCCTCGGGAATCGTACCATATGACTTGTCACCTCATCAGAAGAAGAAATTCTTTCATGACATCAAGTCCTACTTCTGGGAGGAGCCCTTCTTGTACAAGCTATGTAAAGATGGGATTTATAGGCGTTGCCTCCCTGAGGAAGAGGTTCAGAGTGTGATTTCTCATTGTCACGACTCGCCAAGTGGAGGGCACGCCAGTGCCTCCAAAACTGCAGCCCGAATACTCCAAGCTGGTTTCTTCTGGCCCTCCCTTTTCAAGGCTGTGTCCACATATGTTCGGTCCTGTGACCGCTGTCAGCGAACCGGGAACCTATCCAGGAAGAATGAAATGCCTCTCAACTTCATTCTGGAAGTGGAGATTTTTGATGTGTGGGGGATCGACTTCATGGGTCCTTTCCCGTCTTCAAGAGGTAACAAATACATCCTAGTTGCAGTAGACTACGTCTCCAAGTGGGTGGAGGCGGTGGCTAGCCCCACTAATGACTCTAGGGTCGTGGCGAAACTTTTCAAGAAGATTATATTCCCACGTTTTGGAGTCCCGAGGGTCGTAATTAGTGACAATGGCCCTCACTTTGTAGAGAAGAGATTGGAAGCTTTATTGAAGAAATATGGGGTGCATCATAAATTTGGGCTTAGCTATCATCCCCAGACTAGTGGCCAAGTGGAGATCTCCAATCGTGAAATCAAGGTCATTTTGGAGAAAACAGTCGCACGGTCGCGAAAGGATTGGGTGGATAGGTTAGATGACGCCCTTTGGGCTTACCGCACGGCTTTCAAGACTCCAATAGGTACCACCCCCTTTCGCCTTATCTATGGCAAGCCTTGCCACCTCTCTGTGGAATTAGAACATAAGGCTTATTGGGCCATTAAGTACTTCAATTTTGACTTGAAGTCTGCGGGGGAAAAGCGGCTGTTACAACTGAATGAGCTGGAGGAAATTCGGCTTGATGCCTATGAGAATTCAAGGCTCTATAAGGAGCGAGTCAAGAGGTGGCATGATCGGTTCATAAACCGGCGAGAGTTTCGGGAAGGCGATTTGGTTCTCTTGTTCAACTCCAGATTGAAGCTTTTTCCTGGGAAGCTCCGCTCTCGTTGGTCGGGTCCTTTTACCGTGCTCAAAGTCTATCCTTATGGCGCTATTGAGATTGGCACGGAGGCCACGGGGTCATTCAAGGTGAACGGTTCCCGGCTTAAGCACTACATTGCTGGGGAGCGAATCGAGGGCAAGGTCTCATATGGCTTGCCTACTGCGACATCTACCTAGGTATCATGCACGGTCAAGCTCGGGATCTAAAACAAGCGCTTCTTGGGAGGCAACCCAAGTTTTATCGCCTTTCAACCAAAAAAAAAAAAAAAAAAAAAAAAAAAAAAAAAAAAAAAAAAAAAAAAAAAAAAAAAAAAAAACGGTGCAAATTGGAATTTTTGGGAGGTGTGTCAACACTCTGCATACACACGGCCGTGCAACAGTGACACACGGCCGTGTATCCAGGCCAGTAAGCCCGCACGACCAAACGCACAAACGTGCGTCTCAGCCGTGCGCGACAAAGAGGAAAACAGAACACGCACGGTTAACCGTGCGTTGACGCACGACCGTGCGCCCCAGTTTTATACCCAGCTTCTCTCTCCTCCTCGGCCAGTTTCCCCTTGCGTCTCTCTCTCCTCCCTCTCGACTCTCCCTCTCCCTTCGGTAATCTCCCTCTGCTCTCTCTCTTTATCCTTCGCCGGCGGCCACTCTCCGACGACCGCCGTCGACTCCTGACAACCACCGCCGGCGTCCACAGCGCCGTTGCCTCCAATCTCTCCCACCGTTTTTCCTCTCTCTCTCCTCCAATCTCTCCCACTCTCTTGGCCGTCGCCTCACCACTGTCGGCCGTTCCCGGTGGCGCCTCGCCGGTCGTCGTCCACCGGCGTTACCACCGGACACCACTCCCTCTCTCTCTTGCGCAGGTACGCATCCCCCTCCCCCCCTGCTCTCCCTCACTGCCACCCTCCGGCGCACACACCCACGGCCGCCGCCCCCAATTCCGCTGTCCGGCGTCTCTCTTACACCGCCGGGCCCACCTTGGTTTGCCCCTAGGGTTTGCATTTGGGGCTTGTCCTTGCTCGATTTAGTTGTGATTTAGTTGATTCGGGTGGTTGTTTTGGGTAATTTGGGTGATTTGGGTCAATTTCCTTGGTTATGTTTTGCCTAATTTGGTCGCGCTCATGGTTATTTGGGTTCGTTCAATTTGGTTACCCGTTGGCATTTTTGCGGTTTGTATTTCCGTTTGCGGTTAGTTCAATTTCCTTGGTTGTGCCTGGGATTTGCTTCGGGTTCTTCGGTTGTCTTGCTTGACTACTTGATTGCATTGGTTTGGTTGATTGGATTGGGCCGCCTTGCATTGATTTAGTTAGTTGCACTCACTGTCTGCTTGACCCAGAACCTTACCATGGCTCCAAAGCAGCGCTTGAAAACCACCGCAGCTTCCACTAGCCGGGCCTCCACGGCCCGAGGTAACCCCACTCTCCCTCGTAGCCAAAACCCGCATAACATTGTGTTTATGGATGCTGCCCATGCTAGTCGTTATGCTGCGATAGTTAGCCGTAAGATTTGTGCCCCCAGTTACATTGATATCGACATGTTGCGCACCTTGCAACTTTATGATGACGTGGTGCTTCTCTTGCGTAATTTGGGGTGGGTTGACTTTATTGCTTTACAAGAACCTGTCTATGAGCGCCTCGTTTGGGAGTTCATGAGTTCTTATGTCGTCGACTTCAAACGTAAGTTTGACGAAGTTCGGGGATACATTCGCTTCCGCTTGTTTAACCATACGCATGAAATGCATCTTGTACGGTTTAATGAGCTACTGCGCCTGCCTGTTGGGGGTGCCACCTGCCACACCCACCTCGACTACCAGCCCAAACAGTTTTGGACCACCCTCACCTGCTCGGGGCGTCCCTACGAGGCTCGGTCTACCAAGGCCACATGGATTTGTAATCCAGTAATCCGATATTTTCACCGCCTCCTCGCCAACCATGTCTTCCCCCGCGCCGATAGCCAAAATGGGGTTAGGGCGAGTGAACTTTTCATGATTTGGGCGGCCTTGCATCGCCGGGCCGTCAATACTGGCGCCTTTATTGCCGACCACCTGCACGAACATGCTAAATCCTCTAAGGTGGTCCTTAGTGACGGCGGTATCATCACCGCCTTAGCCACCGCCTTGGGCTATGGCGCCCAGATCGCCTCCTTGCCCATTCTCCATCAGCCCGGCCGTCTTGACTTAGCCACATGCCTTAACATGAAACTCTTCACCACTCATGGTGGAGGTGCGTTGTGGCTCAACCACCACGGCCGGGCACTATTTCCCTTCCCCAACCAGCCCAGGACCACTGTTACCAACCATGAGAACCTCATCTATGACGATGAGGCGGCCGGTGAGGCTGGGGCCCATTCTGATGACGGCAGCGACCATGGGTCCACTGACGAGGCCGAGGCTCTCCCTCGGGCTCGCAGTGGTTCGCGGCGTGCCCCTAGCCCTCCTGCCGCAGGCCCCTCTCATCCATCACACCCTTCACCTGCCGGCGCTATGCGTCCTTCGGTTCTTCAGACGGTTTTAGACCGTCTCGACCAGTTACATGTCCAGAACCAGGAAATCCTTCGCAACCAGCACCACATGGCCCACCTGGTTCAATATGCTTATGAGACCCATAACTGGCCCTATCCGCCCCCTGACTGGCGGCCGCGAGGACCCCCCGGGCCTTCTTGACTGTCCTTTCCCTCCTCTCTCCCTTCCTTTTCTTTCATTGCGGACAATGACCGGCTCTCGTAGGGGGGGAGCGCGAGTCCGTTGCTTGTATATAGGTAGTTGCATTTTCTTTTTATTTTCCTTTCACATGCATATAGCATAGTGCATTTAGCATAGGTATTTGCATCGCAAGGATGACTTGGAGAGTTGGATGCGCGCAAACCTACGAGGTAATCTCTAACCCTTCCTCTCTTCCTTTTCCCTTGTATTTTTATTGCTTTCGTAGCTAGTTTTACGCTTCCTTTACCCCCCCCCAAAAAAACCCTTTGAAAACCCCCTCTTATGATGATAATCAAGGCGATAAGGATCAGTTGGATGATATGGTTGTGCATACTTGTGGATTCTTTTGCGGTAAAATGCTTTCGACTGATGATTTGAGAAATGTTTTGACCTCGTTGCTTGATTCGCATCCCTAATTGCCTTTGAAACCCCCTCACCATGATTGACTATTCTATTTAAGTAGGATATCCTTGGGGTCGATTGTGTTGTTTGGTAGTATAAACCGTGAGACTTTGAGCTTATAGACTAATCCATCATTTTAGTCTCATTTTCCTTTCATGTGTGTCTCTTCTACGATTACATCTCTAGAACTTGTTGGAATTCTCTTTGAAATCGCATCTAGCATGTGTATAACGACTGAATGATAGAGGCATTCATTTCTTTTTGAACTACATAGCCAAACTGCCACCTGTGCTGGTATGTTTACCCTTTGCTTGCCCTTTCGAGCCTTACCCGTTTTTGTTGAGAACCTTTTATTGCTAGCCTTTGGCCCAAACATATCTCCTACCTTCAAGCCAAGGCCAGTAGAGCAACACGTCACTGTTTTGTGGGTACTTTTTGGGATATTGTTGTGGCTCCTGTGGCGTGTAATGGGGATGTATCATGGTTATCATTCGCGAAGCGTGCCTATTTTGTTGTTGTGCGTCCCTTTCGCAAAAAAAAAAAAAAAAAAAAAAGGGGGCAGAAATCTTTTTTCGCAAAAAAAAAAAAAAAAAAAAAAAAAAAAAAAAAAAAAAAAAGAAGATGATGAACAAGAGTGTTTGGCATGTTAGCATAGTGTATTCCCGGCAACCCCTTTGGTTTAGAGAGTGCTCATAATTACATTGAGAGTGTGATATCACTTATTTCAGTGTTGGTTGCTCACTAGCTAAGGCTTTCAGCTTCACACTTCCCAAACTGTTTGTCCCTCTCTTACCTGTACCCTTAGCCCCGTCTCAACCCTGCAAAGTCCTCTTGATTGTGGTTGTGCATTTTGCATTTAGCGGTGGAGAATTGAGAATCCTACCAAGCCTATGGTAGATTGTTGTAGTGGAAGAGGGTTGAGTGAACCACTTTACATCCAAACACATGCGAGGGAGTGCACATACTTATCCCTTCTATGAGAGTCACTACCACGCCTTCCGACCCACTGCTTATTTGAATGCGTTTTGATTTGGGGAGGGGGGCGATATGGTTTGATGAGATGTTGATTTGGGCACGTGGTCCTCCTAACGATTTGAAAAGATTTTGAAAACTGTGTTTATGCCTCAAACTAGCCCACCAGCTGTGCGCATCGCTGTTCGATCTGACTGATCCACTATTTGCCTTGCCTGAGGAGGCGGATAGTTGCAGGTTTTCGACTCCCTATCGCTCTATTCATGTTTCAGTCTTGCTTGGGGCCAAGCAAGCGCTAAGTAGGGGGGAGTTGATAAACCTCAAATTTGACCCATTTTCAACTCTAATTCTTCCCCTTTTCTCCTATAATCTTTCGACTAATCTTAGCAAAAAGGGGGGTTGAATACACTTTCTTGACCTATTATGCGCTAAGTTGTCCTAATTCTTGATCTGCAGGTCTAAGGTTTAAAAAGTGGGAGTTTCCTGCTGGTTGTGCCAAAAATGACGCTCTGGGATCAATTTCTGGCGTGAATGAAGCGTCGGCGAAGCCCGGGAGAACCATCTGGAGGCGCACGGCTGATTGCAGGGAGCGCACGGTCAGTTGCAGGACACGCACGGCCGTGCCTCGTAGCCAGAAGGTGCGCACGGTTTGGCACATGACCGTGCGCCTAAACCGTGCCTACCCCAGGCACGCACGTGCCCCCGTGCGTGGGACGCACGACCGTGCGTCATTAGTTTTTGCGCGATTTAATGACTTCGCGAGGCAGTCACCACGGGGATTGCTTTTGTTTTCTTTTCTCCTGCTTTTCTTTTTTTTCCCTCAAAAAGGGGGCGACTCTAGGGTTAGTTTTGATTTCAATTGGTTGTTCAGTTCAACACTTTGGTTTGGATTTAATTATTGCTTTCGGTAGATTGTTGCTACAGATTGGTACACTCTTGAAGCCTTCTTTTATTCGTTGTAATTCAAGTTTCTTATTTCTTCGCATGCTATCATTATTGATTGAAGTTGAGATTAGAATTATGTTTAGCGGCTAAGTTCCTAAATCTTGGATTGGGTGTAGCCCCTATAATGTGAATTGGATATCGATTCTAGGTTTTTTGTGAATTCTGCCTAAAGTATTATTGAATTCTCACTTAGCACGCCAGGTGTTCGATGAATTGCCTGAGAAGGCTTATTCATGTTCTTAAAGAGGGTTTAGGAGACTAATGAGAGTTGGGTCCTTCACCTAGAGCGGCTTTGCGAGCGATTGTAAATCTTAACATGAGAATAGTTAGGATTTCAATTGGGAATTGAGATTACTTGATCTTGTGGTTTTGTTATTCTAGTTTCATGAGAATAGATAATTAGGATAATTCAACCAGTCTGATGACCTTCGAGAGAAGGCGCAGATGCTCTTAATTGGTAATTATTCCATTCCGATTGTTCCGCAGGCAGATTCGCATTACCTAAGTCTTCTTCCCAATGAACGTTATAGTGTGGTGAACTCCAATCCAGGACTCCTCTCATTATTTGATATAAACCTAATAGAATTAGAATCAGTTCACCCAAATTCACCAGACCTAGCTTAGATTAAGTGTCACAGATTGCCTCGGTGATTGAAACCAAGTTCCCTGCGGATACGACCCGTACTTGCCTCTGCTGGCTACAACCGGCACCGTGCACTTGCGGTATATTTTTAACTCAACATGGTGCAACCGATCATCTCTAGTTCGTGATGTAGTTTGGGTAGGTTAGGACTTATCTCGATTAGTTGGTTCATTCATTGGTCAAATCACAACTCCAAGTCGCCTTTTTTTATGTTTGTAGCGTAGCTCAGTTTTCCCTTTTCACCCTTCGATCTTGCCTAACTCGAGACACTTTAGTTAGCCTTGGTAGTTGGAAACACAATTCTCTACGGACGACACCCTAAGTACTCAACGATACACCTTGCACTTGGAGTTTACAAATATTAAAACTCTGTTTTTTCTGCAATAGTAAGTCACTCAAGTCCAGAGCCCTCAGGCAAATCCAATTGGCTAGTAAGGTACTTAAGGCTTGATCACTCAAGTAACTCACGCCTATTTGTAGAAATGTACGGATCTTATTGCGACCAAAAGAGTTTATTTTACTATCAGTACAGAAACCATGATGAGAAAGATGTTGAGTTTTATTATTCAAACTACTAGGAATGAAATTTGCTTCATGAACAATCTTCTCTCGAGCTACTTCTCGTGCAATGGCATGCGTGAGATCATGTATTTTACGCGAGATAATTTCACCATCTTTTATCTTTGTATACATCGTGAAAAAAACATCTCCTTACCAGTATAGTAAAATATTCTTCGCCAGCATCTTCTATACTTTGATATTTATCTGAGGGGACAACATAACCTTGTGCTATCCAAAGGCTAATCAACAACTTCTTCTTTATCACAAAATCCTTTGGGAACAATGCACAATAAGTGAAGCAAATCTTTAATGGGGTTTCAAGATGATAGTAATTAAGTTTCAATACAGGCTCGATGCCATTTTCACCTTGCTTGATTCCTCCTAATCCCACCTCCTGGAATGATAGCCATTTTTCTTTGCCCTGACCATATAGATGGGAGAGCTCTGCCTGTAATTGCTTGGACTCAGCATCAAGGAGCACAGCCTTGATGGTCTTGACAGTGCGCTCGAGATTCTCAAGCTCAGATTGGTAACCCAAAATAGAAAAGATCTCTTTGAGCTCTGAACATTGCAAAGCAGTTAAGATAGTTTCAGCAAAAGAGAGCACTGTTCCCACGTCTATTATTTGTTGCGAGATCAACTTGGAGAAGATGGACTTAGGAGAATAGTTAAAAAAAATAATAAACTTGGATGCTGTGTGATTAAGATGAACAAAGGTTATGCAGAAGCATACGACCTTTTTTTCACAGAAATGACCTCCAAAACCCAATGAACGAGATAATTGATATCAGGTGCTTATTTCTACACAACCGTTTTTTGGTTGGGGGGGGGGGATCATCAAAATTGGAATGCAATCCACGTTTAAAATACAAGAGATGACTTTGCTGAAATGGAGAATCAGCCTACAATTCTCCATTCTCGCTTGTTCTAAGTTCATCCTCCCCGCTCACCCCCCAACAACTGTTGACTTTAGTTTTCTCATATTATGATGTTAGAGAAGTCTCTTGTCAGGCCAATTATACTATCACACAACAAAGTTGGAGAAATTAATGTGATGCTGAATTATTGACAGAAATACTAGACAATATGGCTTGTATTTGATAAGACTGTTTCACAATTCTGTCTCACAAATGAAAATTGTCGAACATAAAGGACAAATGATATGGTCATGGTAGAGGCTCTATAAAATGGAGCATGATCACACATAATAATCTGTGCTAATGAATGCAACACCGATCTCATTTCAATTTTGCTGCTGGGATGCCCAATGTGTAAGGTCTTTGGGTCATGCTCCAATGTTGCTGCTTCTTTGGCTCTTCATATTTGGTTTTTGAGGGAGAGCGATTGTAACTATGGGCCATGAGTAGGGACCTGCCCCATACCCATTCACGATAATTACGGTGTTTGAATTTTACTAACAACCATGACTAATCCTCAGTGTTGAGGCCATGTTGTCAAGATCCTCTGAATTTTGGTCACTAATCTTCCATAGCCGATAGGTCTGACAGTCAGACACCGAAAAAAAATGTACATGTTACTAAGCAATTGCTAAAATTTTGATTGGCTTGACTTTTGCTGCCTTAGATATGAACTTATATGCAGAAATCAATTGAGAGTACAAATTATACCTGGTTAGCTGAACGGACATCCATACAAAGCAAGAGGTGGCCGACTATGAGCATGCAAACATCAAGGACAGAGAGTACTGCTTAAAGTTGATGCTGAGCTTGAAAGAAGTGCCGGCCCTCTGAGTGGCACCAATTGACATACTGCACGATCACCACATAGCGCTGATAGCTCTTCCAAATTGATAAGAAATTGAGCAAGATGTTGATCTTGCCAAGAAAGTGCTAAACTCAGTACTCTGCACTAACTAGCCAAAATTCGAGCAGTCTGCATCTATCTGTGTGAACAGAAACAGAGAGCAAACGGAAAAAGCCCATGGTTAGGGATATCAGCAGTATATTTTTCTGACTTCCTGTTATTGCCCTGCACATTTTATGAACATGTATGTTCCCATGCTAAATCAATCCTTTCATTATGATCATGGAGTCCTCCATCTGGTTTACAAGAAGCATTTGCACAAAACTTTTCACGACAAGATTCAATCTTGAATTCTATCTGCAGAACAACAAGGCCGGCAAACACGAAACACTAACCAGAAAAACTTTGCATGGAATACGGATCCTTGTAAGAATCTTGGGATTTCAAAAATTTTTTAGGCAGACGAACAATGAAATGGCATAAAAATGGGTGAGTTTGAGAATGCTTGGGCGTCTAGCCGAACTTCAACTTACAAAAATGCTGATGATATTAGTGATGGAATTTTACTTTCGCCCCTGAATTATGTAATGACATACAGACCATATAAATTCCATTGGTTCAGTGAAAGGCTATTACAGCTAATGGAGGCACATCCAACTATTTCAATTAGAACTGCAAACTTGTTAGTTATCAAAGTAGCATGGTTAATTCAGGTGCTGCTGGAGGATGTAAGAATGAATAGTGATGCAGGTCTGTGAAGCTTATGGATTGTGGAAGCAATAAATGAACTAAAAAAATAAAGGATACTCATTTTAATACATTTCCCAGCTTATGTTATCTCTGGTTGGAGATTCTGACTTGGCACCAACAGTGGTTAGAGAAAAATAGCTAGGGACACTTTTTGAAGCTCATGCTGTGCTGGTCCCAAGTGTCAATGCTTATGTGGAAGCTATTGTCTCACAGTCATAAATGAAATTAGCATTACTGAGACAGAAGATAAAGTTGAGGGGGTAGGCAGGAACTTGGTATGCGTTTGATGGACGGATTATCTGTTTTATCATTCATTATCGTTCTTCTATAATTTAAAACCAACAACGACTACTGACGGCATCAGCCTTATATTGTTTATCAAGTGGCTAACAAACTTTTATGATTGCAACTGACAACAATATTTGAGGTTAGCAATTTCCATGGAATATCTTATCTCCCTTTTGTCTCTGAAAAATCAATGAACATTACAGTAAATTCTCAGGGCTACGTAACACAAGTCTTTAGGTCAATCCGTAACCTAATTGTCCTTTGTTAATCAAAATAATTAATCAAAGTCAAGGAATTGTAGGAAGAAACATTATCAGGACAACATATAATAGTAGACTTGGAAAGAGGGAGTAAATCCTATCCTAAACGAAATATGACAGCTGTGGATGGACAAAAATAAAGGATTAAAATGGATGGACTTGCCTGTTCATCAGTATTCATGAAGTCATACAATTCTAATGTCGCAGATGTGCTGAATGTTAGGCCAGTCTTCCCCAGTGTTTTTGCAGCATCTTTTCATTAGGCCGCCAGAACAGCGTCCAATCGTAAGGCTTCTGAGGGAGGTGAGTTCCCGCATTGACTCCGGCAGTGATTCCAGTGCTGTACATTCCGAAAAGGTAAGGGATTGGAGGGCCCTGAGGCAGCGCATCCCCTTCGGTAAATTAACCAGCTTAGGAAGACCTCGTAGGCTCAAGCTTTGGAGCTTCTGATGAAGGCAACGCCATGGCATCTCATCGTCCACCTCTTCCTCTCCCTCTCCCTCTCCCTCTCCTGCTTTGCTTAGACTCATCAGGTTGGGCAAGTCGTGTAAAGATAAGGTCTCCAAGGCAGTGAGATGCTCCAACCCTCCACCCACAGTCTTCAATTTCTCCCAGGAACCAATACAAAGAACTCGTAGGGAGGAGGAAGAGCGTAAGACCTCCTCAACTTCTGATAAACTCTCCATCTCCTCATCCCCACATATTCTCATCTTTTGGACACATTGAAATGCCTCGGTCGGCCAAATAGATTTGAGAGTCCCTGCGCGTTCGCTCTCCACAATCCTTAATTTGGAATTTCTAGATTCAACAGGAATTATTATCCTTGACTTTTCACCCAACTTCCCCTCCAATTTCAATTCTTCTACGTTGGGACACGTAATAACACATGTAAAGTTAGGGCATCTCCAGATAGTCAACTTGGAAAGAGAGGGAAATGAAGTCAATAGATGCTGTTGTCCTTGGTTGATGTCACAATCAATGACGTCATCATCATCTCTCCACCATCCCTTCAACTTATCCAAATACACTAATGTGAGTTGCTGAAGGAAGGGGAATAATACTCTTGATTCGGAAGCTGCGACGCCATTGCCAATTATGCCCTTGCTGCTTGTATTCTCAATGTACTCCAAGTCACGCATAGAGATTACTTCCAGTGATTTTAGATTGTACAATTTTCTCAATGATGGCAGGTGCTGCCACCCAGGACACTGCCAAAGTTTAAGCCTAACAAGATTTGGAAGAAAGGTTGTCAAGTCATCTTCCTTTGCCCAACTCGGCATTCTCATACTGCCATAGTTACCCAACCTCAATTCTCTTACATTACAATGCGGCTGCAGGTCCTCTAACAATAACCGTTGCTCGTCTTCCTCCATTTTATGTAACCCATCCCCACGAAACAGAATAGCAACACAATTCAGATGTCCCGTGTTCCTTATGTATCCTCCTTCCTTGACATTTTCCTTGGCATATTAAGCATTTGCATGGATCTCAATATCCAAACTCCCTTTTAGATTTGAGAGAGCTTTCAATTCTTCCATTTGATCAACAATATTTTGCTTTGAAGATGACTTTCTGTCACCTGCCACAAACAATGGCAACGTACGAAGACTTATTAACTTTCCCAAGCCCTTTGGCATTGTGTTAAGTTTCCGACAACCATATATATCTAGCACCCTAAGTTTAGCTAGTTCCGGCAACTCTTCAGGCAACTCTCTCAAATGGACGCACCCACGTAAGCTTAAGGTTTGCAGATTATGCAATTTGCCAAATGAGTTGGGCAAAAATTCCAGCCAATAGCTGCTGGATAGATCAAGATATCTTAAATGTAGGAGTTTTACTAACTCACTTGGGAGACGTCTGATTCTCGCGTAGCTCAAGTCCAATGTCCTTAGGCACTTCCAATTTCTCAATAACGTATCTACATTTGTACCGTTGCGAATGCGAAGGCAGGTACGAATCTTAGTCTTAGGGAACGACAAATCTGTAGTACTGCCCATGTGAAAATAAGATAGGTGACGAGTTTTGTTGTCCAAGCCCTTTTCTCTAAAATTTGTTACCTCCTTGCCTGATACTTCTTGGGCAATGTCATGCATCAAATCGTGAATTTTGCATGAGATAATTTTGCCAAATTCATCTTTTTCAAAATCCTGGAAGAAGCATCTCTTTACCAAGATTGAAAAATATTCTTCACCAACATCTTCTACACTCTGGCCTTCTTGAGGGAGAATATAATCTTGTGCCATCCAAAGATTAATCAATGTTTCCTTCTCAATGACATCATCTTTAGAAAACAGTGCACAGTGACCAAAGCATGTCTTCAATGGGGGATCAAGATGATAGTAACTAAGCTTTAGTATGGGCCCGATGGCATTGCTTCCTCCATCTTTAAGTCGACCTAACTCGGCTTTTTCAAACCATGACCACTTTTCCCTGCCCAGATCATATAAAAGACTTCCCACCACTCTTATAGCAAGGGGAACATTTGCACATCTTTTAACAATGCCTTGACCAATTTCAACTAAGTCAGGAGGGTATTGTTGCCTATATCTTTGTCCAAATGCTGTCATCTCAAATAAGCGCCATGAATCCTCTTTTGACAATACTTCTAACTTATTAATGTGCGCATCTCCTACAATTGTGGCAGTCTTCTCTGACCGTGTAGTCACCAAAATCCAGGTTCCCCTTACATCACTCATCAAGTATTTAACCAGCTCAAGCCATTGAAGACGATTCTCATTCCACAGGTCATCCAAAACAAGAAGGTACTTCTTTCCCTCAAGTTGCCCTCGGAGTTCTTTATGTAAGGGCTCCAGTGCAAGGTCTTGATGATTCCTACCAGTAGCTGAGTGTAAAATCTTACAAAGAGTAGCCTTCACATCCAAATGTTCTAGACCTTGATCAGAGACACATGCCCACAACCTCAAAGGAAAAGTTTCCTTAATCCTAGGATCATTATAAACCAGCTGGGCAAGAGCTGTTTTCCCTAATCCTCCGATTCCCACAATAGATAAGTAAGAAACGTCTTGGTGGACATCAGGATCCAACAGGATACTCACGATTTTCTCTTGGTCATTCTCTCTCCCTATGATATCCTGGGCATACACATAAGAACAAGTGTCTTCTCTTCTCCTACGAATAGGTTGGCAGTCAAGCTTAAAGCCAAATTGATTATGATTACTAGCAATGGCATCCAACCTCTTCCTAATCTCCTTAACCC
Organism: Carnegiea gigantea; assembly: GCA_029747015.1. NCBI lineage: Eukaryota > Viridiplantae > Streptophyta > Magnoliopsida > Caryophyllales > Cactaceae > Carnegiea > Carnegiea gigantea. The sequence continues at coordinate 61,031 of JAKOGI010002137.1, forward strand.
CTCGAGATATTTTGTAAGCAATAGCAAGGGATTTGTAGCGAGAAAAAAGGCGGTGTACCTTTCGGGAGACATTACCGCCTTTCATCAGTTTCTTCTGCTTGGCTAGAGTGACAAACTCATCAACCAAATCATCTGCATCATAAACAGCATCCTTGAGCTCTTCAATCCAGAGCTGGGCTTGATCGGAGAGCTCAAACTCCACCTGCTTGGACTCAGCATCATGAAGCACAGCCTTGATTGTGCCAACTGTGCGTTGAAGATCCTCAAGCTCTGATTTGTAGGCCAGAATGGAGGAGAGCTCTTTGAGCTCCGAACATTGAAGGGAAGCAAAGAGAGTTTGGACAGCAGAAAGCAATGTTCCTACATCCATGATCACTTTTGTGGGAAAATTGAATGGAGTTGGATATATGATCAGATTAACGAAGCAGATTAAGATTTAAAAAGAGATGAATCTCATAACGTAGGCAAAGGCAGTGAAAATTGCAATGCAATTTCAGGGAAATTTCATATGTGCATCTAGGATGTGTATTGCGGGCCACAGGTTGTCTGACTTGTTATCTATTAATTTTTATGTGTATTTATTAACACGACTCCTAAGGTATACACTTTTAAGAATATAATATTATATACATTCCATTGTTAAATGCTCTTCCGAACTTGGTCCACACATATGCTGATGGACACTGAGCAACTGTAATGGTAACAACGTTTGCCAACTCTGATGTAGGTGAATAACGACTCTTTAATCGTGATTAATTAGTGGACGGTTCTGCATTAAAGAGTTGTTTAACAAAAAGAGTTGCCACCCGCACTGCAGCCTTGCGTGCCACATCTAAATTCTAGATGACTTTTACAAAGGCATCTTTAGAAGATGGACTTGTATACAAAAATTATGCCTACCACGCAACATAATATATAATTATGCTGAGGTTCGCGGAAACAATGCTGGCTTGAATTGCAGAAATTGCAATGCAATTTCAGGGAAATTTCATTTTTAGCCTTATGCTGTATATGCTGGCCTCTGGTTGTCCGACTTGTTCTCTTCTAGTGCTTAGAGTTCACTCTTGTGGGGCCTTAATTAGCATCTTAAAAGCAAGAACATTAACATATCAACGTCCCCTTCATATAATCTTGATTAGCTTCTTTAGTTATTCCAATAGCATGATCTCATAGTGCATTTCAGGACGCCTTCATGTTAAATAATGAAGTATATAAATCTACAATTATAACAATTCACAAATTAAATTTAATTGTAAAATATTTTTTACTTTAAAGACTTATTTGAGTAAAAGCGTACATTAAATGCTTATTACTATTATTATTTAATTTATAACTACAATATAATAATTGGAATCACAAAAAAAAGTCAATATTGATGTGACACTTGCTAATCCTATATCAATCTATTCAGTTTTATATTATATATATGACATGATATGATAATATGATTTTTCTTCCTTCTGGATTTTGAAAATAACTGCCTTGTCTCTATCCTTTATGTATTATCATTTTACTTTATTATGGTTTTATTAGTATGGTTTTTCCTGTATGATGGACAGGATAATTTTTGAGTTTTTGCCAGTAGCAAATATTTATACAAAACAAAAACAATAAATCATCGAATATTTCATGTGATGTCTAAAAAACTTTTACGTTTCTTTTTTTAAATTAATAGTTTTCAAACTTAAATTGCAGTTATTAGGCAGTAAAAAAAAAAGAAATCATTAAATTGAGATTCTTATGGATTAAACTAGATTCAGAGTAACTTAGTTGAATATGTATACACATGTCATATATATTAATGAAATTTGATGTTCCATTTCTTTTATATTGTTATAATTTGTAGTTTGGTAATAAGAGATAATATAAAATTATCACATAATTTCACATATGATAATAAGAATAAAAATATATGTTAAAGGAAAGATAATTTTACCACCAAAAAATTGCTAATAGTGCAGTGGACTCTTGTATTCTAATAAATTTTCTTCTCATATCTTCTAATAATAAGGATATAAATTTTGTTTTTTTTAAAAAGAGGGATAAATTATGTAACAGTGATATGTGCCAAAAGATTAGGAGGCCTTGTTTTGTTTTCCTATACCCATATGATGCATGAAATGTTTTTAAGTTTCTTCTAATTGTAATAACTATATGTAAAAAGTATTCTAAATTATATTTGTAATTCATGTCACGGTGTTATATTGTTTTTGTTTTCAGTTATCTCAAGTTCATAATGCAACTAAAAAAAAAAGAATCTCATTTGCATTGATATGATAGGATGATCGACCTGAGAGAGTTTGTACATGCATGACTAGAATTTTCTTTTTCTGTTTTCTTATTGCTTTTGTCTGTTTTGTGTCTGGTTGGAGTTAGGAAATTTTGTATTTAGCCTTTAATTTCTATGTTGAAAGACTTGTTGAGTACAATAATCAAGACTTACGAAAATAAAAACTTTCATATTCAATGATTATTGTAGATATTTTTAATTTAATTGGTTGAGTACAATAATCAACACTTGAGAAAATCTTTTTAAAAATAGTGAGATATTTCATATATATATATATATATATATATATATATATATATATAATATATATATATATATATATATATATATAGTAATTAAGGAAAGGAAAAATAATTAGAAAAGAAAGAAATCATTAGCATTGATTAAAACCTAAAAAGAGATCAACATTGTAAAATTAAGCAAGCTCACTGGAAAATGATTTACTCCATTTGAGTGCATAGAAATTACGAGTAGTCACTTGGGATGAAAGCTTAGGTTATTTGTGCGAAACCTTCAGGAAATTGTCTGATCACATAGCTAACACATTTGAAAGATCAATGCAAATAATCTTGTCATGCCAAATTTTGAGTAATGGACTGTGAATTCTGATCCATTTCAGCATGAGCTATCACAGTCTTGGTCGTGACATTTTACAGCTCATAAGTCGCTTGTGTAGGGCCTTAGCCTTTGAATTATGCTGCCCCTCTGAGTCATTGCTGATAATTTACTTTTGTAGGGCCTTAGCTTTTGAATTGTTGCTTTCTTTTGCATTATTTCAGGTTTATCTTATAGTTTCTGGGAAACAGCAAATCACTCTCCACTAGGGTGAGTAACGAATTGGATATCCATCAGGTCAAGCGGATCGACTTGCTTAAAATGGGGTTAAAAAGGGTTGGGTCAATAATGGGCCGGCTCATTAACGACCCATTAGTGACACTGTACTTTTTCCCACGTACTTTCCATACTAATTTCCATATTATAATTAGTTAACCTTACAACTAACATTTTACACATAACAATAATTATTATACAGAGTTCTGCATACACCTTTGTTTCATTTAAAACGGGCCAAAAACGGATTGACTTGGCCCATTTATTTACACAAAACCCCGGTCCAACCCATATCGTTGACGGACTGGCAATGACCCAACCCAACCCACTTTGCAAACAAACCGACCCTAATGCGACCCGACCCACTGCATTACTCACCCCGATTTGCCGTATATAGTTGCACATGTAGACCTACGTTATTGACTTCTTTTCACTGCTTATATATTGCAGTCTCAGTAGGAGAAGCCAGACACATTCAAAACATCCCTTTGAAATATCCGGATAGAAGAAATTAAAAGGGTAACGATACGGTAACTATGAATCCTTTTGTCTAGGGGTGGATTGTAAAGAATAATATAAAACCCACCGCAAGTTACTAGTGCAGAACAGGAGCAAGTTCAGGTTTTCTATTATCTTTTAAAATGCAATCAGTCAATCTCCAAGGTTAGGATCTCTGGACTCTGGAGTTTGGGCACTTCGCTCTGAGTTAAGACCATTGCAACAAGACTGGTTACTAATGTTGTTATCGCCGAAGTGAAGTGGGTACTTGGTTCAAACCCCAATCAGCAAAAGAACTTGACAGCAGTGAGATTTATACAGATTAGAGAGTGATACGAAAGAAACCTATGTTGAAGCAGAGGAACAAGAAGGAAATGCAACGAAATTAGTACTTTTTACATGACCAAATTAGAAGTAATCTTGAAGCGAAACTCATAATGGATTGCAAACAACAGCCAGGAGTATGTTCGAGTAGTAACCATCTCTAACATGTAGACAGTGCAGACATCTACCTCGCCAATTCATATATGATGAGACTTGAGAAAATCCTGCTGCTGATCTTAATTTACTGCTTCAAAGGAACAAAAGGAAAAAAAAAACAGATGAATACTGAGGAAATTGGGGCCTGTTCTTTTCGTTGGTCAATTTCAAAATACCAACGTCAATCCACTTCAACCCACTTCTATTATTTTAATCAAGTTTAATTTATCACATAAAAAGAAGCTATTTCAACCCACTTCAACCTGCTTCAACCTACTTCAACCCACTTTACCCTTTTACCCACCCGAATTTACCCACGAACAGAACAGGCCCTTGGTGTTAAAGTCAAATGAAGTCCATTTCCAGCACCGAAGATTATCAGCTTGTTGTAAAGACTTGCTTTTGCTTTTTGTGGCAAATGATGTCAGAACTGAAGCACTATCACGGCTCAAAAGCTGTATTGATACAAAATAAAATTCCTTGTCTTCTTCATGTCAGATGTCGTAGGATCAGCATGTAGTGTAGGAATCTGTCCAGATAGACAAAGTTACTAAGCAAGCCGCTATAGGTCTTACAAATAATGCCCCAAGTCTAGTAATTGCCCTCTGACCGTCGATGGTTTTCACAGGAAAGCCTAGATTATGTCTGTAAGCTGATTAGAACTGACTTCTTGTGTAAACTCATACCAAATAAAAAAGAAAAAGGAAAGATGAAACGCGAGATGAAGTACCCAAGTCAGTTCAAGATTGCCTTCGCCATCTCTTGGTTGAGGCTTCCTCAATGCATAGGACGCGAATGCGAATTCTTAAAATGATAAACCACTTTGCTTAGTAGTATTCAGATTATGGAGTATTGAACACACATCCCAATGATATAAGCGCCAGCAGAGTTTTACGGCTGACTTTGCTTCTACGGTGAATACCCAGCAAGAAGTGCAGTCAGCAACTTAGAATGCAATGTATCTGAAAATATTACTTACTGTAAACAAAATAAGAAAATTCAATGTTATGTGTCTCCAAATCAGACGGACAAAGTCATGAATTGAGATGCTATTGATCCTAAAAATATGGCCCCAGACCAAATATATACACAATGATGAAGTCAATAAATTTTTAAGGCTAGGGGTGTTCATGGTTCGGATACCCGAACCAAAGGAGATTTCGGTTCGGGTACCCGAAATTTCGGGTCGATAAAATAGTAAACCGTATCCGAACCGAAACTTTCGGGTAACCGAAATTCGGGTACCCGAAAATTTCGATTCGGGTTTTTGGTTACCCAATAACCCATTTTTTCTAAAATATTTTTTCCTATTTTGCCTAATAATTTTATTGTACCCATAATATAATTATTCCTATTTATGCTATAAAAAATTGTCATATTGAGCCAAGTTGCACTTTAAATTATTACACAATATGGCAATATAACCGGATATCTTATCACATTTCAATTAATCTACACTTCCATAAGGCATAAGCTTGTTAGCATCATATTCATGCCCAACACATTCAAATAAAATAATGCAACGAAGTCAAAGTACTTATCTTCTTCGGGTTTCTGAATACTTGACTTACAAAATCTTTAGGGAATGGATGATATAAAAAAAGTTTTGAAAAAGTTTTAAAAAAAGTTTCGGGTTTTTGGGTACCAGAATCTTCAAAATGCCCAAACCGTACCCGAACCAATAACCGAAAAAAAATATTGGTTCGGGTACCCAAACCAAAATTTTCAAATATTTCAGTTCGGGTACCCGAGATTTCGGATCGGTAGCGGATTTTCAGTTCAGATTATTGGTTATGGATATTTTTGAAGACTATGCATCTGCATCTGTTTGTGGATTGGAATTGGAAAAGGGAAAAGTTAAAAACCAGGGCCTAGTACATCGACACATTCTCGGTTCTCCCTCGGTCACCACTGAAATGTGATTTCCTTTTTTTTTTTTTTTGTGTGTTGATTAGACATATATGTTGCTATGGTCCATACCTTGCCGACGGCCTCGTCAATCTCTCAGCCTCTTATCGGGCTAAATTATGAGGGTTCCGCAATCACCAAAAAGGTGCAACAGAGACAGAAACCATGGTCCATGGGTGCTAACTGATAAGGTTGCCAATGATTCCTTGTGGCTGTCACACTATGGGAAAAGGAATGGGTGTCTACACAGGGCATGCCAATAAGCATCTGACTGTGACCGTAACTGACGAACAGGAAAGTGTAAACTAACATCCAAGAGTACAGCAACAATATGGTGCTACTCAGTCATCCAAAATAACATCAAATACTCAAATACTCAGTATGAAATATTGTAAAAGTAGCATATATTGCTAGACATTCGACCAGAAGAAGTGAAACTCAACCATTACCGGACATGATAGCCTTTGAGGGACGAATTGAACAAGTAAATGGATAACTCCGTATGAAATTGAAGGTAAGGTAGAGAATTTACACGCTTGTGATGGATGCGCTTGCCAGTTCTTCAGTACTAATAACAATGACCCCGAATTGCATTGTGGGGGATGTGTTGAATTTTAGGCCAGTCTTCCCCAGCGGGCGCTCGACATCTTTAATTCAGCATCTTTCATTCAGCTCAGCAGAACAAACCCGAATCTCTAGTGTTTTTAGGGAAGTCAGTTTTGGCATTGATTCTGGCAATGATTCCAATCTTTTGCAATCAATAATACGCAGGGATTGGAGGGCAGTCAAGCATTGCATCCCCTTTGGCAAACTCACAAGCTCAGGCAATTTCTCTAATGTCAAGCAACGGAGGCTCCGATGAAGGCCTTGCCATGGTTTCCCATCATCATCCTCACCCACTTCCTTGTTGTCCAGATTCAAATTGGACATGCGCTTTAACTTTAGGCTCTCCAAGACCGTAAGATGCTCCAATGCTCCACACAGACTCTTCAATTTACGGCATCCCCATATTTCAAGAGATTTTAGGGAGGACGAGCAGCTGTGGAACACTACTCCAACTTCTGACAAACTTTCCACCTCATCATCCAAACGTATTTCCATCTGTTCGAGACGTTGAAAACCCTCCAACGGCAAAATCGATTTGAGTCATCTCACGTTACTGGTCTTCGCACACCTAAGTTTGGAATTCCCAGATTCACTGGTAATCATCATCCGCAGGTTTCCATTGCTCCCCCCTCGCAACTCTAGTTCTTCCCGGACAGGACAGGGAGGAATACATGTCAGGTTAGGGCAGCGTTCTATTGTTAACTCAATAAGATGAGGAAACGAAGGCAAAAGACGGTGTCCATCTTTGCCGTTGCTATTACTGATCTCCTCATCTCTCCACCATCCTTTCAACTTTGTCATACATGATAACTGGAGTCTTTCAAGGGAAGGAAAGAATGCGTCTGCTTCAGAGGTTCCTGCACCATCACTGATATTCGCCCTCGTTGTTGTATTCTGTATGCAGTCCAAGTCTTTCAGAAAAGAAAGCCGTAAGAATTTTTTTTCCAAGGGAAGGCAGGTGTTGCAATGCATAACATTCTAAAAATGATACCTTGACAAGATTTGGAAGAGCGATTGCCGACTTGTCTTCCCTTGTCCAACTCGGCATCCTCCTACCCATGTAATACGACAACTCCAATTCTCTGAGCTTAGGATGCGGTTGCAGGTCTTCTAGCAATAACTCGGCATCATCCCTCATTCTCTCAGTTCCAAGAGGGATCACAATCGCAACACAACTCAAATGTTGCTTGTTCTTTATGTAGCCTCCTTCTCGAGCATTTTCCACGATATATTCAGGGCCTGTTCTACTTCACGTTTTAGATAAATACATAGATGTAAGAAGTTCTAAGGAGCTGTAACGAGTTGTAAGGAGATGTAAGGAGCTGTAAGAAGATATAAGAAGCTGTAAGGATGGATGTAAGGATTTGTTGAATTGTTGAAGAGTTGTTTAGTATGATTTGTTTTACAATGAACGTTTTGGATAAAAAATAATAATATTAAAATAATATACTGATTAAAAATAAACAATTAATTAAGTTAATTACACAACAATAATTAATCCCCATAAATTTGGTGAATAAAATTTTGCCCAAGATTTTTTATATGAATATTAGTTTGATTGAATAAGCAAAGTATAACAAAGGAAAAAATTTTTTGACAAAATTAAATACAACTCTTCAAATAAATTTCATTTTAAGTAAATAATTTTAAATATAAATAAATGTATGGTCATCTATAATAATATATATTTCACGGTGAAATTCAAATATAATTTACGTCGTTATATTATGTTTTTATGTTTATGTAAATGTTATGTTCATAAGATATTTATAAATTTTGTATATTGGTAGTATCATTAAAAAAACATACATATTTCTTTAACTAAAATAAATTAATATTATAGAAAATCTATGAGATGTAAGAAGATGTATGAAGATGTAAGAAGATGTAAGGATTATGTTAAGGATGGAAGGAGCTGTAAGGAGATGTAAGCTCTTAGCTAAATCCTAAAAAATGCGAAATAGAATAGGGCCTTAGTGTCTTTGAGGTTTTTAATTCGTAAACTGCCTGTTAGGTTAGTAAGAGCTTTCAATTCTTCCATCTGCTCAACAATACTTTGCTCTGTAATCATATTATTATCACCCACTACAAACAGGAACAACTGCTGAAAACAACTTAACTTTCCCACACCCCGAGGTATGCTATTAATTTGGCAATAAAAAGGATGGATGCCCAAATCCAAGACCCTAAGCTTAACTAGTTTTGGCAAACTTTCTGGCAACTCTCTTAATCGAAAACACCTCGTAAGATTCAGGTCTACATATTATGTAGTTTTGTAACTGAGTTGGCCAATGTCTCTAGCTCAGAATTGTGAGATAGGTCAAGATATTTTAAATGTAGCAACTTCCCCAAGGCACTTGGATCACTTTTACTCCTTAAATCTCTCAAATCCAATGCCCTTAGACACATCCAGTGTTTCAACAACTTAGCGACAGGTACGTATTGTTCCCAATAGCCAATGCAAAGGCAAAGGAACGTACGTATCTTATTCCTTGTGAAAGACCATTGGATGCCTTCAATGGACATATAAGAAAGATGCCGAATCGTGTTGTCCAAGTCTGTTGTAAACGAATTCGTTGTGCAAATCTCCTTTCCCGCTACGTCTTGGGCAATATCGTGCATCAGATCATGAATTTTACATGTAATAATTTCGCCGTATTCATCTTTTACAACATCTTAGAAAAAGCATCTTCTCACCAAAATCGAGAAATATTCATCACTGGCTGTTCGTACCAAAAATGAGCTATTTTTAGGATACTTTTACACCTGTTTTATGCTTGATTTTTATCGTATTTTTAAGGTTTTTAACTGATTTTATTTTATTTTGCAGGTTTTAAATAATTTTGAATAAATTGCCAAAAATACGAGAAAAAATAGTGGTAATGTCGGGAATTGAAGAACCGGGCCAGAATTGCACTGAATCGGCCCAGTTAAAAAACTGAACCGGCTCACGCTGAACCGAACCTGGTTCACTTAAAAGCATTTCCCCCTCCCCTTCACTCTTTCTCTTCGCATCCCTCTTCTCCATCTTCCTCACCATCCCCATCTCCTTCCTCTCTCTACCTCGCATCTCTCTCTCTCCCACGTCACCACCATTGCTGTCCCGCTCTACCACGTTTCAGCTAACGATGGCAGCCCAACACCTCACCAACGCCATCTACACCATCCACGAAGACACGAATCGAAGGGTCGAAATTGAAGCAGCGTTCGAGTATAAATGGACAGCGACGCCATTGAAAAAGGATGCTAGGTAATTTTAGGGTTAGATTAGGTTTAATTTCGGTTTTAGGTCTAGGTTTAGTTTTAATTTCGTTTTCGTTCTCGTATTCAAATTTCAGGGTTAATTTCGAATTAGGATTTGGTTTTAGATCAGTTTTTGGGTTCGAATTTCATGTAAAAGCACTGCAATTTTGAGTTTGCTAGTAGTAGTTCTCAATCTTAGTTCGATTTTGCGAGAATTGGATGCGATTTTTGTTGAATTTCAGTCAATTTCCCCCCTCCCCTGTTTCCGGATTGTTCGATGTTGTTAATCTGGGTTCGATGAAATAGCATTCTGGCCTTCTGGGTTCGTAGCTTAAGCTGGTTGCAGATTTCGTGAGTATTAGCTTGCTTTTGTTCTATTTCCTCCTTACTTGCTCTGGTTTGGTTTTTCATGCTCTGTTTTGGTTTTGTTAATTTCCCCCTCCCTTACTGCTGCTCGATTCATGTTCGGTTTGTTCTAATTCTTGGTTGATTGCTTTGTACTGGATTGTTGTATTTTGAGCATCATGGCTATAGTTATTTCGAACACCCATAATTCTCTGCCCTATTTCTTGTGTTCTGTTCTCTGTTATTCGAATTTCAGCTTGAATTGGTTATGTCGGTCTGAGCTCTTCATTGAATTTCAGCTTGGTTTGATTGTTGAATGATTTGGTATGGTTTCGGATTGAGTGTATTGTATGATGTTGTCAATTTTGGAATAATGTTGGTTATTTGCTCTTTTTTGGGTAGTGCTTTGATTTGGTTGAGTCGAATAGCAAGTAGTGTTAACTATAGGTTTTAAATTAGTTCAAATTTGAGGTTAAACAAATCCTAGGTTTTGATTTTAGTTTAATAGCGTTGCTTGCATAGTCTTCCTAAAATGTTTTGTTGAGTTGAATTAGGATGTTAGATTACTTTAAATAATTTCATTTAGTTTAGTGTAGCTAATTAGTTAATCCTCACTTTTTATGACCTAAAACTCTTCCATCGTCCCTGTGGAGACGATCCTCAAGTACTACAACGAGAGTTGTACGCTTGCGGCACTTTTATTTAGACTCTCAATTTTTCCCAACATTGGCATCTTGTAGACTTTGGCCTTCCTCGGGTACAACATAATCTTGTGCCATCCAAAGATTTAAGAGCTCCTCCTTCTTAATGACATGATCTTTAGGGAACAATGCACAGTAACTGAAGTAAGTCTTCAATGTACATCAAGATGATGGTAACTAAGTTTCAATATAGGCTCATTGCCATCACCCTCACCATATTTAGGTAAGCCTAATCCTTTCTTTTGAAATGACACCCACTTTTCTTTGATATGACCATAAAGAAGACTTCCTACCACTTTTATGGCAAGAAGGACACTAGCACATCTTTTTACTATTTTTCAACCAATTTTGACTAAATTAGCCGCGTTTACTTGTTTATGTCCTTCTCCAAATGCTGTCCTCTCAAATAGATGCCATGAATCCTTTTCTGACAATCCCTTCAACTCATGCACAAGCTCATCTCCAAGTATCCTGGTCGTCTGTTGTGAACATGTTGTCACCACAATCCAACTTTCCTTTAGACCAGTCATCATATAATTTGCCAAGTCAAGCAACCGAAGACGATTCTCGCTTCATACATCATCCCAAACAATAAGGTACTTCTTTCCCGCTAGTTGATCTCAAAGTTGTTTCTGCAAGGTTTCCAATGCGAGATCTCTATGATGTCCATGTGCTAACGAGTGCAAAATCTTAGAAAGAACGCCTTTCACATCCAAGGTTTTTTCATCCTGATCAGTGACACAGGTCCACAGCCTCAATGGAAAATTTTCTTCAGTCCTAGGATGGTTATACGCCTGTTAGGCCAGAGTAGTTTTCCCCAACCCACCCATCCCTGCAATAGCAATGCAGGAAACATCTCGTTTAACATTAGGATCCAGCAACTTACACATGATCTTGTCTATATCGTCCTCTCTCCCAATAACTTTCTGAGCATACACATAAGAACAAGTCTCTTCTCTTCTTCTAAGGATGGGTTTGCTTTCAAACTTAAATGCAAACTTAGTATGGTCACTGGCAATCCCATCTAACCTCTTTCTAATTACCTTCACCCCTCGGGACATTCAGTGGGAAATAGCGAGGGGGTTGAAACTAGAAAGTAGAAGATAAACCTTTTCGGAGATCTTACCACCCTTGGTGAGTTTCTTCCTTTGTGCCAGAGTGACAAACTCATCGAGCAAATCATCAGCATCATACACAGCATCCTTGAGCTCGTCAATGCAAAGTTGGGCTTGAGGAGAGAGCTCCACCTACATCTGCATGATTTCAGCCTCCTGAAGCACAACCTTCACAGTGTTGATGGTGCGTTTGAGACTCTCCAGCTCCGATTTGTACTCCTAAAAGGAGCAAACATCTCTAAGCTCCTGACATTGTAGGGAGGTAAAGGCAGTCTAGGCAATGAATGTCAAAGTTTCTGATATGAATACATCTTCGATCATGATCAATCGTTCAACCAGCTTGTAAGGAATTCGAGAGAGAAGCATAGAGAGAGAGAGAGAGAGAGAGAGAGAGAGAGATAGAGATTATATGAAGATTATCCTTTTTGTTATTATTCTGTAAAGGCTTAAGCAATACAAATGATGAATGCTTCCTTATATACATTGGCTGTGAGAAAATATCTTGCTAACTAATCTTGTAACTAATCTTGCCAGCTCAGCTAAGACTACCTTTCATGTTGAGTTTGTTTTGTTTCTTTTTTTTACTGCTGCTGGGAAGGAATCTTCCAACAGCCCCCCACCAAGCTTGGAATGTTGAGGCAACATGCCAGGCTTGTCCAAAAGAGTCCAATGCTGCTGAGAGGGGAGGATTTTGGTTAATATGTCAGCCAGCTGTGAGTGTGTACGAAAATAGCTTAACTGTATTAATCCTTCTAGTACTTTATCTCTGGTGAAGTTGCAGTCAATTTCAATGTGTTTTGTACGTTCATGACATATAGAGTTGTGGGCAATATGCAAGGTAGACTGATTGTCACAATGTAAGGTGACAGGCTTAAGCTTGGAGACACCCAGTTCTTAAAGAAGGTTGACAAGCCCTGTAACCATAGCAGCTGCCCGTGCCATTGCTTTATACTCAGCCTTAACTGAAGATCTAGCAACTGTTCCTTATTTATTAGATTTCCAACTGATGGGAGATTTGTTCAAGAGAACCATATACCCAGTCACTGATCTTCTATTTATTGGATAAGATGCCCAGTCTGAATCAGAATATGCTGTGAGTCAAAGAGAGTCAGTGCCTCTGAGTAAGATGCTCTGTCATGCAGTCCTAGAAATATATTTGAGAAGGTGATCTAATGCTGCCATGTGAGAAGAAGTGGGTTGTTGCATGAATTGACTAAGGGTCTGAACTACAAATGAAATGTCTTGTCTTGTGTTGGAGAGGAAATTCAATTTTCCAATATAAGTTCTGTATAATGTAGGATCTTCTATAGGCACCCCAATGTCAGGGGTAAGCTTGCAGTTTATAGGTAGTGGTGTGGCAGTTGGCCTATCATGTAAATGACCAGACTCTTTGAGTAAATCTTGAGTGAACTTTCTTTGAGTAAGATTGACCCCATCATGATGGTGGGTTACTTCAAAACCCAAAAAATAATGAAGAAATCCCAAATCTTTGATATCAAAGGCAGTGTTTAAGCCTTGCTCAAGGTCTTGAATGACATCTGGGTCTGAGCTTGTTAATAAAGTACCATCAACATATACTGATACTATGGTGAGATGATGAGCTGAATGTTTGATGAAAAGACTATAGTCATTTTTGGTCTGTGTATAGCCTTGTGTTTTGAGAAAATCAGCAAGTTTGGCATGCCATTGTTTAGATGCTTGTTTAAACCCATATAAAGACTTTTGCAATCTGCATACTTTATTGGCAGGGTTAGGAATACCTTCAGGCATCTTCATATATACCTCTTCATGCAAATCCCCATGTAAACATGCATTGTTAATATCAAGTTGGTATAGAGGCCATTTCCTAGCTACAGCAAGGGCTATAATTGTTCTTATGGTTGTCATCTTTAGCACAGGGAAAAATGTTTCAGTGTAGTCAATCCCTTCTTTTTGTGTATTGCCTCTGATAACTAGCCTTGCTTTGTACCTCTTCAAGGATCCATTAGCCTTTAGCTTAATTTTGTAGACCCATTTAGAGCTAATAACCCTTTTTCCAAGAGGTAAATCGACTTTAGTCCAAGTATAATTTGCTTGTAAAGCATCAATTTCAGCATTCATTGCCTGCACACAGTAAGGTGATAAAGCAGCTTCTCTGTAAGTGGTTGGCTCATGTAGATGGTTAAGCTGAGTTATTTGTTGTTGCTAGACTGATGTAAATGCAGAAAATGTAACCAAGTTGCACCAAGATTGTGTGGTAGAAGATTAAGATTGGGATTTATGAGTACAAACATAATCTTGCACATATGATGGAGGTTTGGAAGTTCTAGTGGATTTTCTAGTGGTAGCTTGAGGAGGAGGCAAGTGCTGGAAGCTGAGAAAAGAGGTGAAAGGGAGTTATTTTGAGAAGATGCAGGGGAGGATTGGTTCTATGAAGAATGTATAGAAGGATTGTCAGTAGAAGTTCTAGAATCTAAAAATAACAATTATTTCTAAGCATAAATCAGATAGAAAGGTACTGTAAAAATAGCCTATTTTTAGTACGAACAAATACTCCCACACCAAAGTTTTGCTCGTCTTCGAGTAAAACAAACTAAACAATCTAGAAAAGAAAATAAAAGCCTAACTCACTTTTATAGGAATCACAGTTGTACTTAGCATGTATAACAAGCCCTTTAAACTCCTAGGTCACCCCCTAGTGGACGAGTAAGGTCTCGTAAGGGTTTGCAGAAGATATACCCACAAAATTCATAAAAAGAGAAATTGAAAATAGAAAACGGAAAATCTTTTTGATCTTTTTTCAAAAATTAACATGTATAAAATTGGAGAAAAATATATACATATTCTAATCAACTCAAGCACCCATGTAGCAAAGATATTGACGTGTATATAAACAAAATGTACTCATCAAAGCTCTCTACCTCATGAATGACATCAAAGTACCAACGTTTCACCCCACTGTACATCAAGAATTGGAATCCATCATAGTACTTGTGTGCATGTGTATCATCATCCTAAAGCTTAGAATTACCAGAATCAAACTCAACCCACTTGACTGACACAGACTACATTATTGACTGGACTTAATAACATAGAAAGCAAGCTTTTCCAGTAGCAGTATTGCCTCAAAGGGTATCACCCAATAGCGCATACCTCAAAGGGATACTTGTCATTCCAAATTGTATTTTATTTCCCTTTGGTACGAACAACCATAATTTTGTCAGTATAGTTTTACACAACAATAAATTATCCAATATTTTATGTGATGTACAAAAAACTTTAAGTTCCTTTTTTGTAAATTAATAGCTTTTAAACTTAAATTGTAGTTATTAGGTGGTACAAAAATAAGAAATTATTAATTTGAGATTCTTATGAATTAAACTAGATTGTGGTTAGTATAGTTGAATACGTACACATATGTCATATATTAATGAAATTTGATGTGCGGTTTCTTGTATATTGTTAGAATTTGATATTTGATAATAAGAGATAATATAAAATTATCACATAATTTAACACATAGCAATAAGAATAAAAATATGTATTGTTAAAATTTGTAGATTGGAGATGATACTGCAACTGGGAGGGATATATATTTTTAAAAAGTGGCATTATGAAAATGGAAGCAGCAACTGGTACTCAAATTCTGCAGGAGATAATGCAACAAAATGCAATAATTGCTTTGGTCTGATCCTTTGTTTTCTAAAGACATTTTTTGTGGAGGATGGGTTGGGGCGAGCGGGGGGATATGAAGAATAATTATTACATGCCCTGGACATGTAAGTAAATCTTATTGTTAATTCTTTGTTTTTAAATTATTATTCAACCCTACCCACATTAAATATTATTACCATGTGGCCTCATTTTAATTGAAAATTTGTTGGTGAGGTAGTTAAATTAACGATAAATTTTCGATATATACACAATAACAACTCTTTATGTAGACCTCATTTCTGCGAGGTATGAGAAGATTCATATGTACGCAACTTTACCTCTTCAGGTATCTCTACTTTTAGAAATGCATGAATCACATAGAATCACGTAGAATTATATATTGTAACCATTAGCTTTAAACAAAAGGGGAAAATGTACCATTAGTTTAAGATATTATGAATTGTTTTTTCTTTTTTTTCATTAACTTTAAAAAAACTATTGCACTTCTTTTATACAAAAGCTTGAATAAATTTTTGACAAATTACATGAATTATGAATATAATTTACTATACTTTTTACATATAGTTATTATGATGATATTAGCTAAAAAAATTTTCATGCATCACATGTGCATATGAAAACAAGACAAAATCTCCTAATGTTTTGACAAATGTCACTCTTACATAAGTTACTCTACAAAAAAAAACTGTGCCCTTATTATTAGAAGACATTAGAAGATATTTTTTAGAATACAACAGTGCAAGTCAGTATTAATAATTTTTAGGTGCTAGGATTATCTTTCTTTAAACATATTTTCCTATCTTTATTATATGATATGTGAAAGTATGTGATGATTTTATGGTAAATATTATTTCCAAACTATAAATCCTAGCAATATACAAGGAATTGTACATCAAATTCATTAATATATGATATGTGTGCATATATTCAACAAGTTAATCATAATATATTTTAATATATAAGAATCTCAATTTAATGATTTCTTTAATATTATTTTACACTACCCAGTAACAATACTTTAAGTTTAAAGACTGTTAATTTATAAAAAAAAAATTTATACATACATGAAATATTAGAATGATCTATTATGTTGTATGTACATTTGCTATTGATAAAAACTCAAAAATTATTCTGCCCATCGTACAGGAGAAAACATACTAGTTTATTCAAAACACAAATATTTTAGGCTAAAAGAGTGTTGTGCAAAATCACCCAATATTGTCATTGTGTTATCCTTGCATAATGAAGAAGGTTTCTATGTACTCTAGGAAGCAAATACTTTCCATATATATATATATATATATATATATATATATATATATATATATATATCATGCATACATTTGTTATATATTAATTTTTATGTATATTTACTAACAAGACTCCTAAGATATACACTTTTAAGAATATGATATACATTCTGTTGTTAAATGCTCTTACTAACTTGTTCCTACACATATGCCGGTGGACAGCTGTAGTGCTACTGCAAGGCGACAACCTTCGGTCTTTAATTAATTATATTAATGCATAATCCTCTTTTTTAATTGAAACAACTTTTGGACTTTTACTCTGGAAATGACATTTGGTAAATGTGATCTGGATGACTAATGACTCGTTAATGGTGATTAATTAATGGACGGTTCTGCATTAACGATTTGTTTAAGAAATACGCAATTATTGTCGTTGTAGCACCAATTGGAGTAAACAAAGTGTAATAAAAAGACTTGCCATCCGCACTCTAGGCCAGCGTGCCAAATCTAAATTCTAGATGACTTTTACAAAGGAATCTTTCAGAAGATAACTTATCCACAAAAATAGATAATACTAGAATTATAGCCCTTACGATGTAAAAATTGAGCTAAATAATTTATTAATATTTAAAATTATAAACACTTAACGTAAAATATTGCTTTTATTGTTGAGATTTTCGTATT
Organism: Carnegiea gigantea; assembly: GCA_029747015.1. NCBI lineage: Eukaryota > Viridiplantae > Streptophyta > Magnoliopsida > Caryophyllales > Cactaceae > Carnegiea > Carnegiea gigantea. Next base: position 78,636 of record JAKOGI010002137.1, read on the forward strand.
AATTAAATAATTTTTTATTTGTTAATTTTTAGGATTATGAATGTGTCACTTTTTTAATTTCTCAATAATTGATCAGGGAGAAAATGAAAGGTATTTCAGAGTGTATAAAAAACTTAAAAAAGAGTTAATTATGTACTAGCTAAAAATTAAAATAACCTACATAAAATTAATATCTTAACTATTAAAATTAAGATATTTGGTAAAATCATATAGTCATTTGATTTTAGATATATTTATTTAGATAGATATGTTTGTGCTCAGGTTCGCGGAAACGATGCTTACGTGAATTGCAGAAAATGCTCGCTTGTGGGGTCAGTTGGATGGCTTTACATATAACATGGAGGAAAGACTAGAAAATCCCCGGTGCATGGCCTTCTCGAGAAGGTTTATTTATGTACGTCTGTTAGTATGATTAGTCTCCAATATCCGGAAATATATAGATTTATTTTTTCAATATTTATTATTACACTCGTAATTAGGTTTTTTGTCTTATGACTATAATAAAGTACCTGATGTAATTTTTAGTCCTATTGGAAATACCATTAGGAAAACTAAGGGTCACAAGTCTTATTTTTTAATCCAAAACATATTCGAATTCATTATGTTAAGTACATTATTTGTGATGCATGACACCATAAAAATTATCAAGATTTATCAACGTTCACACCACCAATAAATGTGTCAGAACTAATTGAAAAATACTAAAACATATCTTAATCCCTAAACTCAAATTCTATAGTTTTATCAGCAATAAAGTTTTAGTGATTAGGGTTTAAGATTTAGGGTTTGATCCTAAGGTTCAACTATCAAAGTTGAGCTCAATATAAGTAGCAACTCATTTGTCACGTTTAATAATGATTTAAAAAGATGATTGAAGTTCATTAATCTTTGAATTTTATTTTCTAACAACTTTTCTTTTTGTTTTAGTAATATAATCTTAAATTATTACAAATGCCATAACAAGATAATACTCGTCAATAAGCATTACATATGTAATCACTTAGTCTCCTAAGCTCGTTCTTTGACATCGATGTGTGTATTTTAGCTCTTAAACCATAAATCTTAAAATATTAAATGCTAACTAGACAACAAAACCTTAAACCTTGATAGTAGAATCTTAGGTCAAACACTAGGCCATAAAACCCCAAACACCAAACCTTGATAGTGGGGTTTAGAGTTCAACTTTGGTGGTTGAGGTGTGATGTTAAATCCCGAACCTAAAAATGAGAGAAATATAGAGACAAAAAGTTCCAAGAAATGCGAAAAAAGAGTCCTATAGTTTAAAACCTATAATCAAACTACAATTTGATTCTTACGAATGGCATCCCTCCAAGTCCTTTGTTAAAATTAATTGAATGACAATAATATCACTGCCAAGTCGCTGACAACATCTGCAAGAGCAGTCCAGATTGCTCATTGGCGTTAACCCAGGTTGACCACCTATGTTAACCCGAGTTATCCTTCTGACTTGGGTTATCTTAAGTATGTTTTCAAGGGTTTGATAACAATTATTATACATATCATAATAATAAAATCATATATCGGTAAGAGACACGCACATAGTTCGTTGCTCTTCAAAACGCCTCATCATTGAACACACATGTGTGTCTACATCATATATATGTGTGTGTGTGTGTGTGTATGTGTGTGTGTGTACACACGCACACCGCCCCCCGTGAATGCTAAACTCCAATGTCCAAACCCTAAACCTCAAACCCTAGCCTTTGTTGAGAAATGATAGTAAATGAACATTGTTGCTTATTGGACATACGACTTATAATGTCGCCAATTTTTAACAATGCATTAATCACATATCTCATATGAAAGAATTATTTATTGCAAACTAGATAAACGAGCTCCTTACCTGAAAATGCCATTCATGGATATAAGGGTTCAAGCTTATACCCTCAAGCCAAAAATATTAAGTTTCATTCAAAGTAATAACAAAGATGCTTCTTGCAAATAAAAATAAAAATAAAAATAAATGAATAGATCATAACCAAAGTCAGAAAATCAAATAATAAAAAGTTTTACTTGAAATAAGAAGAAACTAAAAAGTAAAAAATGACAATTTTCCAGTAATGAACTAGAAAAAAATTCTACTTTCTAAAATTTCTATTCAAAATTGGACAACAAAATCTTAAAGTTAGTTTACTTCTATAAAAAAAGAATAATTAGATAGGATTTATAAATATTACTTAAAATAGGGAAAAAAAGTTGAATTTGCTATTAAGAATGAGGAAAAAAAAGAAATTTAGTCTTTAATAATATTTACAAAAATAAGAGTCTAAATTTTATTTTCTTATAAGATATTTAATTGTAATGTTTAATTTTTTATGAAATATAATTGACGCTAAATTAAAAAAATACTTTTCTAAACATTATTTTTAAGGAACTCATTTGAAGTTAATTTTTTTGAAAAAAATTTGGAGATAATTCTTAATTAAATACTTTTGTAAATACAATTTAATTATAAATTGTATCGTATTAATGTTAAGAAAATTACTTTCATGAAAAGTAACTTTGATTAATTTTAGAGATAATTTTAATTTACTTATAAAAAATCTTTAGGGTTCTTTACTTAAAAAAAGGGGTAAAAAATTGAAAGCTAATGATAAAGAAACATATCTGAGGCAAAGTAGAGACTAGAGAGAGAAGAGCAGTCAGCAAATCGCAAGGGCACATGAGTAAAAGACTTAGGACGTGAACGTGCCAGCGCATACGCAGATGTCTGCTGGTTGTCCAAAAGATCTGCTAATTGAAAAAAAGATCTATCGAAAAAAAGAGAGCTTTTGAGTACTATATAATTAAAAGGATCTTTCCCTTGAACGTCCATGGTTCGCTGACTCAAAATCTAAGAATGGACTTGGGAACGGTGTTGTCTGTTGCCCAGACTGTCTTTGCCTCCCTACAATGTCAGGAGCTTAGAGATGTTTGCTCCTTCTTGGGGTACGAATCGGAGCTGGGGAATCTCACACGCACCATCAACACTGTGAGGGCTGTGCTTCAGGAGGCTGAAATCATACAGATGCAGGCGGAGCTCCCTCCTCAAGCCCAACTTTATATTGAGGAGCTCAAGGATGCTGTGTATGATGCTGATGATTTGCTCGATGAGTTTGTCACTCTAGCACAAAGGAAGAAACTCAGCAAGGGTGGTAAGATCTCCGAAAAGGTTCGTCTTCTACTTTCTAGTTTCAACCCCCTCGCTACTGCTCACCGAATATCCCGAGGGGTTAAGGAAATTAGAAAGAGGTTAGATGGGATTGCCAGTGACCATACTAAGTTTGGATTTAAGCTTAAAAGCAAACCCATCCTTAGAAGAAGGGAAGAGACTTGTTCTTATGTGGATACCCAGGATATTATTGGGAGAGAGGATGACAGAGACAAGATCATGCGTAAGTTGCTAGATCCCGATGTTAAACGAGATGTTTCCTGCCTTGCTATTGTGGGCATGGGTGGATTAGGGAAAACTGCTCTTGCCCGACTGGTGTATAAGCATCCTAAGATTGAAGAAAATTTTCCCTTGAGGCTGTGGACTTGTGTCTCTGATCAGGATGAAAAAACCTTGGATGTGAAAGGCGTTCTTTCCAAGATTTGGCACTCGTTAACACATGAAAATCATAGAGATCTCGCATTGGAAACCCTGCAGAAACAACTTCGAGATAAACTAGTGGGAAATAAGTACCTTATTGTTTTGGATGATGTATGGAGTGAGAATCGTCTTCGGTTGCTTGACTTGGCAAGCTACATGATGGCTGGTCAAAAGGGAAGTTGGATTGTGGTGACAACACGTTCACAAGAGACGGCCAGAATACTTGGAGATGGGCTTGTGCATGGGTTGAAGGGATTGTCAGAAAAGGATTCCTGGCATCTGTTCGAGAGGACCGCATTTGGAGAAGGACATAAGCAAGTAAACACGCCTGATTTAGTCGAAATTGGTCGAGAAATAGTTAAAAGATGTGCTGGTGTCCCTCTTGCTATAAAAGTGGTAGGAAGTCTTCTTTATGGTCATCCCAAAGAAAAGTGGGTCTTATTTCAAAAGAAAGGATTAGGCGTACTTAAAAATGGCGAGGTTGATGGCATTGAGCCTATATTGAAACTTAGTTACCATCATCTTGATTCCCCGTTGAAGACTTGCTTCAGTTACTGTGCGTTGTTCCCTAAAGATCATGTCATTAGGAAGGAGCAGCTCTTAAATCTTTGGATGGCACAAGATTATGTTGTACCCGAGGAAGGCCAAAGTCTACAAGATGCCAGTGATGAATATTTCTCGATTTTGGTGAGAAGATGCTTTTTTCAGGATGTCGTAAAAGATGAATACGGCGAAATTATTACATGTAAAATTCATGATCTGATGCACGATATTGCCCAAGAAGTAGCGGGAAAGGAGATTTGCACAACTAATTCGTTTACAACAGACTTGGACAACAAGATTCGGCATCTTTCTTATATGTCCACTGGTGAAGGCATCCAATGGTCAAGGAATAAGATACGTACGTGCCTTCACGTTGGCTATGGGATGCAATGCATTCCTGTTGATAAGTTGTTGAAACACTGGATGTGTCTAAGGGCATTGGATTTGAGTAGGTCAAGTATTAAAACTTTGCCAAATGGCTTGGACAAGTTGCTACATTTAAGGCATCTTGACCTATCTTACAATTTTGAGCTAGAGACATTGCCCAACTCAGTTGCAAAGCTATATAATCTGCAGACCTTAATCTTACGGGGGTGTAATCGATTAAGAGAGTTGCCAAAAAGTTTGGCAAAACTAGTTAAGCTTAGGGTCTTGGATATGGAGATCCTTTTTCCCATGATTAATAGCATGCCTCGGGGCATGGGAAAGCTAAGTTGTCTTCAGCAGTTGCCGCTGTTTGTAGTGGGTGATAATAATTCGACTACAAAGCAAAGTATTGTTGACCAGATGGAAGAATTGAAAGCTCTTACGGACCTGAAAGGCAGTTTGCGAATTAAAATCCTCAAAAACACCGAGTATATCGTGGAAAATGCTGGGAAAAGAGGCTACATAAGGAACAAGCAACATTTGAGTCGTGTTGGGATTTCGTTCCCTTGGGTAGAGCATAATAGAATGAGGGATGATGAGGCAGGATTATTGCTAGAAGACCTGCAACCACATCCTAAGCTCAGAGAATTGGAGTTGGACGGTTACATGGGTAGCAGGATGCCGAGTTGGGCAATGGAAGACAACTTGGCAATCTCTCTTCCAAATCTTGTCAAGGTATCGTTTAAAGGTTGTTATGCGTTACAACACCTTTCGTCCCTTAGAAAATTCCGTGATCTAAAATTCCTACAGCTTTCCTTTCTGAACGACTTGGAGTACATAGAGAATACAACAAGGAGGGGTAATATCAGTGATGGTGCAGGAACCTCTGAACTAGACGCATTCTTTCCCTCCCTTGAAACACTCTGGTTATCACATATGCCAAAGTTGAAAGGATGGTGGAGAGATGAGCAGATCAGTAATAGCAACGGCAAACATGGACACCGGCTTCTGCCTTCGTTTCCTCATCTTATCAAGTTAACAATAGAATATTGCCCTAGCCTGACATGTATTCCTCCCTGTCCTACCGTGGAAGAACTAGAGGTGAGAGGGGATTTCAATGAAAACCTGGGGATAATGGTTACCGGTGAATCTGGGAATTCCAGACTAAGGTGTGTGAAGACCAGTAACACAAGATGTCTCAAAACGATTTTGCCGATGGAGCGTTTTCAATGTCTCGAAGAGATGGAAATATATTTGGATGATAAGGTGGAAAGTTTGTCAGAAGTTGGGGAAGTGTTCCGCAGCTGCTCGTCCTCCCTGAAATGTCTTGAAATGTGGGGATGTTGTAAATTGAAGAGTCTGTGTGGAGCGTTGGAGCATCTTAAAGTCTTGGAGAGCCTCAAAATAAAGGGTATGCGCAACTTGAATCTGAACGACAAGGAAGTGGGTGAGGATGATGATGGAAAACCATGGCAATGCCTTCATCAGAGCCTCCGTTGCTTGAAATTAGAGGAATTGCCTGAGCTTGTGAGTTTGCCAAAGGGGATGCAATACTTGACTGCCCTCCGATCCCTTTATATTATTGATTGCAAAAGATTGGAATCATTGCCAGAATCAATGCGAAAACTGACTTCCCTAAACAAACTAGAGATCCAGGTTTGCTCTGCTGAGCTGAATAACAGATGTCGAGAGCACACTGGGGAAGACTGGCCTAAAATTCAACACATTCCCCACATTGCAATTCGGGATCATTATTATTACTACTGAAGAACTGGCAAGCAAGTGCATCCATCACAATCGTGTAAATTCTCTACCTTACCTTTAACTTTATCTAATCTCCCTATTATGCCTGAGTTATCTATTTACTTGTTCAATTTGTCCCTCAAGGCTATCATGTCCAGTAAGGATTGAATTTTACTCCCTCTGGCCAAATGTCTAGCCATATATGCTACTTTTGTAATATTTCGTCTGAGTATTTGCGTATTTGATGATATTTTGGATGACTACGTAGTACCACATTATTGCTGTACTCTTGGAAGTTAGTTTACACTTTCCTGTTCGTCAGTCACACTCACAGTCAGATGCTTATTGGCATACTCTGTCTAGTACGCTGTCTAGACACTCATTCCTTTTCCCATAGTGTGACAGCCACAAGGAATCATTGGCAACCTTAGCAGTTTGCATCTAAAGTCTTGAGAGTGTTAATCTAATTCTAATCTAGGTTGCTGGTATGTTGGGGTATAAGTTTACACAAGCAGTGAGTTCTTATCAGCTTACCAACATAATCTAGGCTTTCCTGTGAAAGCCATAAGCAGTCAGGGGGTGAATACTGCACTTGGGACGTTATTTGTATAACCTATAGCGGCTTGCTTAGTGACTTTGTCTATCTGGACAGATTCCTACTCTCCATGCTGATCCTACGATATCTGACTTGACGAGGACAAGGAATTTTATTTTGTATCGATACAGCTTTTGAGCCATGATAGTGCTTCAGTTTGCTTCAGTTCTTGAATCATTTGCCGCAAAAAACAAAGGCAAGTCTTTACAACAAGCTGATAATCTTCGGTACTAGGAATATACTTCATTTGACTTTAAGACCAAATCCTCGGTATTCATCTCCCTACTTATTTATTTTTCTTTTGTTCCTTTGAAGCAGTAAATGAAGATTAGCAGCAGGATTTTCTCAGGTACATGATATATGCATTGCCTCGGAGCACTATTATGGATTGGCAAGGCAGATGTCTGTGGTGTCTACATGTTAGAGATGGTTGCTACTCCAACATACTCCTAGCCGTTGTTTGCGATCCATTATGAGTTTCACTTCAAGATTAATTCTGATTTGGTCATGTCCAAAATGCTAATTTTGTTGCATTTCCTTTTCGTTCCTCTGCTTCAGAATAGGTTTCTTTTGTATCACTCTCTGATCTGTATAATCTCACTACTGTCAACTTCTTTTGCTGATTGGGGTTGATGACCAAAAACTCAAGTCAAAGTGCAGAAGTGCTTTCACACATAAGAAAACCAAATTCAGAATAACACCTTATTAGAAAACAGTTCACTGTTATGCCCTTCGAATCGTTCACCAAATATAGAAAAACAGATGAAAAATTGAGGTGAAGTAACTTGGTCAGTTTGACATTGCTTAGGTATCTTCTAGATGTACCTTCCAAAGTAGTCGGATAAGCATCCTATTTCGTAATGGAATTCGCACTTTAGGTAGTCACTTGGCACTAAGAAATAAAATGAGTTCAGCAATTGATGAACACACACAACTAAATATTAAGCTAAATTTATGCTTAATAGCGGCGGATTTGCTAAAGATGAACGGTGGGGAGTAGTAAAGAACCTAAAACAGAAAACAGGAATAGGAAGAAGGGAAAGAAGATGATGCATTACTTTGTCTAATCTATTATTTGTGAAACTTATGATCTTGCAAGATCTAATCTATTATTTGAAAACCAGAGAAAGCAGGGCACTAAAACTTGTTTACCTTTCTATTATTTGCAAAATTAATAACATGATAAAATTTTACTTAGCCCTGATCTGCACAATCAAATGCAGTGACATAGACTGCTTCTATTCGATGAAAGGCAATACATCCTCCAACTATTTGACTAATTTCATGTTTCCATATACAGCAGTGAGAAGGAAACAAACACAGAAATGAATAGCATAAAAAAGAGAACAAAAAAAAACTAGGATTACTGAGGCAGAAGATTAAATTGAAAAATAGGGAGAGATTTTGTATGTATTTGATGAATGAATAACCTGTTTATCATGTGTCATCTTAAGGATTCTTAAGGCAACTGATTGTTGCTTCAATTGGATCCCAAACTCGAAACCAATTTATAGCAGTGCTTGAAGGTCATGGATACACTACAGTACGCAATAATCACCTATTTTCGGGCAATCAGAAGATCAATGAATTCGGACTTGGGGGATATGTTGAATGTTTGGCCAGTCTTCCCTGGTGCAATTGTGGCATCGTTCTGTCAGACCATCAGAATAGTCCAGAATAATTAGTTGTTTGAGGGAGGTGAGTTCCAGCATCCATTCTGGCATTGATTCTAGTTCTCTGCAAGCTTCAATATGAAGGGACTGAAGGGCAGTGAGATAGCGCATCCCATTTGGCAAATTCACCAATTTTGGCAGCTCGGATAACTCCAAGGAACGGAGGCAGTGATGAAGGCAATGCCAAGGCATCCCATCATCCTCCTTGTCCTCTCCTGCATTATTTAGACTCAGATTGGGCAAGTTTCGTAATTCTAATTTCTCCAAGGCGGTGAGATGCTCCAACTCTCCACACACACTCTTCAATTTATACCAATTACAAATTTGAAGGGTCCGCAGCGAGGCTGAGCAGCTGCTGAATACCTCAACATCTGATAAATTCTCCACCTCCTTATCCGACTATATATACATCTGATTGAGATGCCGAAAAGCCTCCATTGGCAGCATCAATTTGAAATGTCCCGCTCTGTCAGTTTCCACAGTTCGTAATGTGGAATTTCCAGATTCAATGTTTTGCACTATTTGCAGATTTGCATTGCAATCCACTATTGTCAGGACCTCTATTCTGGGGCAAAGAGGCACACATGCCAAGTTTGGGCAATACTCTATTCGCAAGTGAGAAAGGCGGGGGAATGAGGGCAATAACAGACCATGTCGTTGGTTGGTGTTGCTACCATCTCCCCACCATCCCTTCAACTTTGGAAGTCCCCATAGCTCGAGTTCTTCAAGGGAGGGAAAGAATGATTCTTCAGATTTCCATGCTCCTACAACACCAGAATGCTTACTCATTGTTGTATCCTCTATGTACTCCAAATCAGGCAAATCCTCAAGTCTCAAAAATTCCAATTTAGGCGATCTTCCTAGCACGGCTAGGTGCTGCAACTTATGACAGGACTGGAGGTAAAAACTGACAAGGTTTGGGAGAAAGATTGCCAGATTCTCTTTTCTTGCCCAATATGGCATTCTCTTTCCACAATACCCTTCCAACTTCAAATCTTTGAGACTAGGATGGGGTTGGAGGTCTTCCAACAACGCTTCATCAAAGTTGCTGTTGGGAAATCTAAAAGTAATCCTGGTCAAACGTTGATGTTCACTTAGATAGCCTCCTTGCTGACCGTTTTTCAAGACGTACCGAGCATCTGCAGGGATACAGACCTAGATAAACAAATCGCCTTTTATGTTCTTGAGAGCTCTTATCTCTTCTAGCTGAGCGACAAGGCCCCACCCCTCATAAGGTGTTCTTTCACCCAGTACAAGCAAAGGCAACTTCTGAAGACATCTCAACCTTCCCATCCTCCTGGGCATAGGAGCCAGTCCCCAGCAGTAGCTTGTATCCAACACTCTAAGCTTAGTCAGCTTGCTCAAATCTTTGGGTAATTCTCTGAGCTTCCTGCATGCGACTAATCTTAAGGTTTCCAAATTGTGCAACGTTGTAGTCGAATCAGGGAGCACCTCCAGGTCAGGATTGTAGGATAGATCAAGATATCGTAAATGTATTAGCCTACCCATTGCATTGGGCAAGTTTTTTATGTCCAAATCACTCAAATCCGATGCCCTTAAGCATGTCCAATTAGCCAATAAGATACACAGATCACTTTTGTACCTGTATTGGTATGGTGAACGGTGAATATCAGCTATTCGAAGGCATGTACGAATCTTATGACCAATGAAAGACTTCTTCATATCAACTGCAAAATGGGAATATGATAAATGTCTAACTTCATTACTTAAGCTACTCGAGATGTAGACAGCGGCATGAATATCCTTTCCGACTACTTCTTGTGCAATGTCGTGTATGAGATCATGTATTTTACAGGAGATGATTTCACCATATTCATCTTTCCGTACATCTTGGAAAAAACACCTTTTCAACAATATGGAGAAATATTCACCACTTGCATCTTCTATGCTCTGTCCTTCATCCAAAGGGATAACAAAGCCTTGTGCAATCCAAAGGTTAATCAACATCTCCTTCTCTATTTCAAAATCTTTTGGAAACAGAGCGCAGTAATTGAAGCATGTCTTTAATGGGGATTCAAGATGGTCGTAGCTAAGCTTTAGTATAGGCTTGATGCCTTTTTCACCTTGCTTTACACGTCCTAACCCCACCTCCTTAAGCGACAACCACTTCTCCTTGCCTTGACCATATAGAAGAGTCCCTAATACTCTTATGGCAAGAAGGACATTGGCACATCTTTTAACAATCTCCTGTACAATGCCAACTAAATCAGGGTTTGCTTGCTCGGACCTTTCCCCAAATGCTGTCCTCATAAAGAGACACCATGAATCCTCTTGTGACAACCCTTTTAACTTATATGGGTGCTCATCACCTACTGCTATTGCCGTCCCTTCAGAACTCGTAGTCACCACTATCCAACATCCCCTTAGACCACTTATCAAGAACTTTTCCATCTCAAGCCATTGATCACGAACCTCATTCCATACATCATCTAAAACAAGTAAGTACTTCTTTCCCGCAAATTGCTCTTGAAGTTGCCGTTGTAGGTGGTCCATTGACAGGTGTTCATGATTATTGCCTGTGGCTGAGTGTAGAATCTTGCAAAGAGTAGCTTTCACATCCAAATGTTTTATATCTTGATCAGCGACGCAGGTCCACATTCTCAAGGGAAAATTTTCTTTTATCCTAGGATCATTATAAACGAGTTGGCCAAGCGTGGTTTTCCCCAACCCTCCTATTCCAACAATAGTAAGACAAGAAACATCCCGTGGGACATCAGGATCTAGTAACCTAGCCACGATGTTCTCTACGTCATCCCCTCTCCCTATAATATCAGGGGCATGCACATAAGAACAGGTTTCTTCCCTTCTCCTGCGAATAGGCTGACAGTCAAGCTTGAAGCCAAACTGATTATGATTGCTGGCAATGGCATCCAACCTCTTCCTAATCTCCTTAATCCCTTGGGACATTTTGCGAGCAATGGCAAGGGAGTTGAAGCAAGAAAATAGAAGACGCGCCTTTTTGGAGACATTACCACCCTTGATGAGCTTCTTCTGTTTGGCTAGGGTGACAAACTCATCAATCAAATCATCAGCATCATAAACAACATCTTTTAGCTCCTGAATCCATAGAGAAGCTTGATGAGAGAGCTCCACTTCACCTGCTGGGACTCAGCATCAAGAAGCACTGCCTTGATGGTGTTAACAGTCTGCTCAAGATTCTTAAGTTCCTGTTTATAGCCCAAAATGTAGCAGAGCTCCCGGAGCTCCGAACATTGAAGGGAAGCAAAGAGAGTTTGTACAGCAGAAAGCAATGTGCCAACATCCATGGCTACTTTTGTGGGGTGAGTAACAATAATTGAATGTATGAATGGATGGGGTAAAAAGAGATGAACATCAGAAAAGCAGGCAAGTTCAATGCAAACAGCACTGCAATTTCTGGGAAATTTCTTTTGCTATTCAGCATGGAGAATATGTGGCTGGAAGCCAATGCAACTCCATTGACTTTTTATTGCAAACGGACGGTGGGAACCCACATGAATGGACTATAGCAAGATGACTCCCAATAGCGCATGTGGTTGGAAGCATCTGAGCAGGCAATCAACAGAATGAGAAAATCCAAGCTATTGCAGCAACAAAGCAAGATTTGAAAAGTCAATGAGAAAACCCAAGCTATTACAGCAACAAACCAAGGTTTGAAAAGTCACTGCAAATAACACATGTAATGAGAAGAAACGAAACTGTCAGCCAATAATACAAAATTTTGGCAGGCTTATTGTATACTCGACACCAACCCGCCTTAAGATACAAGCATGTAAGGACCACAATCTACCAAGTATGACCTTTTGCCAATTTCACATTGGCCCCTAGTCGATTTACCATTGTGATCCTTATAGTTGCTTCCTGGGTGGAAGTCGGAGCTCTTACACCAAAGTATCCATCTCAAATCTAACATTCAAGTACATGACGATGATTCCCATCACAGTAGGGAAACTACTATGACTTGGCATTTCCTATTAGAGGCCTTGTCTGCATTGCAGAATTTTCTTCAATGGATATTCAATGGTTTTCTGAGTCATGCCATTAAAATATGTAAGACCATCGAGTTTTGTTTCAATTTTGCTGCTTCTTTGGCTCACTGTTAGCAGTTTTAATTACCGCAAGTGCACGGCGTAGCTGTAGCTAGCAACCGGCAAGTACAGGTCGAATCCACAGAGAACTTAGCTTCAATTACCAGAACTAGTTAGACAACTCAAGTTAGGTGATCACAATAGGGGTTTTTGAGAATTAAACTAAGGAATTTAAACGATTAAACAGGGAATCAAACAGCAGAATGGAAGGCACCTAGGGTGGGATTAACGGCACGGATATGCTAGTGAATCTGATACTAACCCAATCAAACAATCCTTAGCATGCATCACAAATGGATAGATTGCCGATTAAGCCCATCTCCTCCCTCTCTCAAGGGCTGAAGACTAATCCTAGAACCATAGTCGCCTATTGTCATGGGACTAAAAGTCGAAGGATTACAAGGTCTACAATCTCAAATCCCAATTAAAGCTTAACTATTCTCATGTTAAAACCTTAATCATGTACTAAGTCGCGCTAGGTAAAAGTTCCGTCTCTCAACGCTCCCCTAAACCCCAATAAAACGGATGAATGTTCTTTCGAACATTTCATCGAACAGGTGACGTGCATAGTAGAATTCGCAAATACAAACATAGGGGAAGCATGGATTTGGCTAGTTCATAGTTCAGCAACACATATTCGGCATCAATCCCAACCTAAGTTGAATGATTTAGCCTACAATCATACTAAACGCAATAATCGCAACATTCAACCAAAGTGTCATGATAATTGAATTCTAAAACAAGAAGTCAAGAGAGAGAAGAGATAAGAACGAGAACCTGGAATTAATTGAATGAAAATAATCTTCAATCCAAGAACAATTCTCAAGAGCAAGAATTAAACTAAAGTTAACATAAGAATCGCCTAGAGAGAATACTGAGAGAGAACTAAACGTAAACCAAGCGTAAAACTAAATGGAAAACTGACTGTCCCCCAAAACAGCCCCGAAGGAGAATTTAAGTCGCGTCGCGGAACGGGGGCGGCACGGTCGTGCCTCGGGGCACGGTGTAACCGTGCCAAAACACTGCCCGAAACACCCCGGGACCGCACAAATGGCACGGGAGTGCCACTTGGCACGGCCCAACCGTGCCACATGGCACGGTCGTGCCACGTGGCACGGCCAGGCCGTGCCACTTGGCTGCCCGGTCAAGTGTGCCGGTTCCCGGGGGGTCAGCCATACTTCGTGGGCCCGGTTTCGTGGGACTTCTGTGCGACGCTTTTCCGCAACTTTTCTCGCCTTCTTGGCACTCCTTTCTGCTAAATATTGTTCATCTTTCCTTTTCTTCAATAAAGTTTCTGAAAATATCGAAAGATGTTATATGCGTTAAAAGTATGCAAAAGAAGACCGATTTGACCCTTCCTTAACACAATTAAACGTAAAAATGGGGGAGGAAATGGGTCAAATAGGGGGTAAAAATAGTACAGAATAGAAGTTCATCACGCCCCCATGCTTATCTCTTGCTTGTCCCCAAGCAAGACTATGCTAAACTCAGGGAGGATGGTGGACCTCTAAACATACCCTCTTCAAGGAAAAGGATGGAGGGTCAACGAATCACGCAAATCATGCAGTGAAGGTGGTCAAGTCAAGGTGTGCAAGAAAATTTTAATAAAGATGTATGCAATGTCATCCATGAATCACTTTGCCTAAATGAAACACACCACATACCCCAATATTGAAAAACATAGTAGGACATAACTTTCCTCAACAAATGGTGAGTAAGCAAGACTGGTAGGACCTTACTTTAAGGTAAAGTGGAACACTCCTCTCAATGTATTTGAAATATGTAGTAAGGGTACGCTCAATTCTCCAACCAATCAGGCAACTACCATATGCTTGGTAAAGTTCTCTACTCTCCACCGCGAGAACGCAATATGCAATATGTCAATCATGAGGGCTTGCAATAGGGATGTAATGGGGCTAAGGTCAAAGGTGAGAAGTAGAATAATTTGGGGAAGTGGAGCTATTAGTCAAGGACTAGGGAGCAAGAACACTTCCACAATTCAGCATTATAAATACAACTTCACACCAACTTGCGAATCAAGTGGCAAAGCTCGCAAAAACCTCTAAGGAGAAATCAACAAGCTTATTGCAAAAAGCTTCCATACTACCCATTTTATTTGCAACTTCTCATTTCATTTTTTTTTCATCATTTTTTTTTTTTGAGAAGCAAAAATGATGCACATTGGATAGCGTTGGAAGTACAAAAATGAATTCGCAATTTTTCCCAAAACGAGCCACTAGTATTATACCCGCGGTGAAAAATCAAATGCCCCAAATGGCCCAACTACATTGTGGAAGTGTCACCCCACTAGACCTTAACAAAGGAAAGGAAATATGCACAGGTCAAGTGTAATTGGTGTGGTGCAACAACAACAACAGGGGGAAAGGCACAAAGGGCTACCAAAAGGGTAACATGCAACAGCGGGTGGCTTTCTGGCTAATGTAGTTACATGAACGAAAATTGCCTCAATCATGTCAATACATGCAATTGCTAAATGCAGTTTCAAGGAGAACAAGACTAAGTTCTAGAGATGCATCATGGAGGAGCCACACATGAAAGGAAGTAGAGACTATATGTAATGAATAGTCATTAGGCTCAAGAATCTCACAGGTAAACCTACCACAGTCAAGTGACTTACTTCAAGGTATGTTCCATTCATCAAGGTCAATCAAGTCAAACCATATGAATCTCAGGGGTAGTTAGCATGCAACACAGGGCAAAGAAACTATAGATGACAAAACAAACACAATTTGCACAAAGACTCACACCAAGACAAATCACGCCTCAACACAGAACTCAACATGATCAATCAATCATCACCCCTTCAATCTCATCACAAGAGGGGTTTTAGAAAATTTTTTAATTTTTTTTTTCCAAAGTAATAAAGCTAACTAAGAAAGCAATAAAAATATAAAGGATAATGAAGAGAAGGGTAAGAGATAGTACCTGGAAAGCTTACGAACGCCCGACTCGATCATTACTCCTTTTGTTATGCAAAACCTGAGTCTACAGGCTCTAAACTATATGCTCGAATAAAAATAAAAGGCAAAAATAACAAAGTGCATGACATGAAATCCTATCTGAATGATGCAAATGCAAGTGATATCAATCACCTACCCCCACAATGTTACCAGAAAGCGACGAGCTCACACTCCCCCATGCTTGAGATTTTCATTGTCCTCAATGAAAAGGACGCAGAAAAGAAACAAGGGGAGGGAAAGGGGGGAAAAGGGTGGGTGACACACACACACACACTCGCTTTTTTTTTTTTTTTAAAACTATAAATACCTTGGGTTGCCTCCCAAGAAGCGCTTGTTTTAGGTCCTAAGCTTGACCGTTACCTCAGGAATATGATGCTCGCGTGATGTAGGGAGGTGTGGGGATGGAAGAAGGAAATGACGAGTGAGCCAGCTGTTGAACGGTAAATTTACCCATTTTACGTGCCTCTTTCACCTACTTTTCGCTCGTATAATAACTTAATCTTTAGGATTTTTACTTGTTTTATTTATGTTTTGTAGGAAATAATTCAAAATCAAGCAAACGTCGCAAAAAGGGACGAAGACGGGACAAAACAGCGAAAACCGACGAAAACCGGTGAAAGGGGGGCAAAACCGGGGGGAAAACAGACCACCGTGCCAGCAATGTGGCACGGTGTGGCCGTGCCACATGGCACGGTCGTGCCACCTCCCCGGTTTCGCCGTCTGCTCGGGTTTTCTATTTAAACTTCGTTCGGGCGTCTGTTTGGGGGTTGGTTCGTTCGGTCGTTCCGGGTTTTTGCTCTGGCGATTTTGTAGGTTAGTTTAGGTTAGATTTTAGTTAAGAAGGGAGATTAGTTTAGGATTGAAGATTGTAACATTGGATTCAACCTTTGGATTTCAAGTTCTTCATCAATTCAAGGCTAAGTTTCCTTCTCTTTTATCTCTCTAGTTTTTATGTTCTTGTTTATGTTTTGTTGGTTTTAATTCTTGTATTTGTTTTGTTTGATTTGTCCGTTTAATTTCATTGTTAATTTATGTTTGTTTAGTTGTTTGAATTCGTTTTATTTCATTGCCTTTGTTTCGTTCTTCGTGTTCATGTTCTTATTTGTTAGTTTAGGTTTTCATTCGTTTTTGATGTCTTGTTGGTAGATGGTGTCGGCTTGGATTGTAATTAGCCTCTTGATGGCTAATTGATCTTGTACTAGGCCTAACCATACCCAATCTATGCCTAGAACCTAGAGGTTTTCCTCACGTCCGCCAAGTGTTCGATGAAATGCCTGAGAGGGCTTTCATCTATATTTTTTAGGCGATTGACTTATGCTGAGAAGTGAGGTCAATTTGCTAGTGTGGGAGAGGGAATGGCCGAGTTCGGGACATGAAAGTAGTATCCGAATCGAGTTAGGTCCGGGGTTGCTAGTTTTGTGGTCTAATTCGACTAACCCCACGAAAGTAGGTGGTTACGCGAATTAGACTAGCTCATGACCCTTGAGAGAGGGCTTGGGTGGTCTTTGATGGTGCAACCGACCATCTCTTGTTCATAGTGTGGTTCGGGTAGGTTAGGACTCGTCTTGGTTAGTTGGTTCATCCATTGGTAAAATCACAATTCCAAGTCGCTTGTTTCTGTGTTTGTAGCGTAGTTTAGTTCCCCTCCTTCACCATTGATCTCTCCTAGATTGAGACGCTCTAGTGAACTCTGGTAGTTGAAAACACAATTCCCTGCGGACGACACCTCAAGTACTCAACGATACACCTTGCACTTGGGGTTTATAAATATTAAAACTTTTTCTGCACCACCAGCACTTCCCCATGGCTAAAGTCAGGCATCAGTATCGCCTGAGGAGGTCCGCCAGTAGCGGTAGTAGGCGGTGGGGGTCGGGGAGGCAGAGCAGGCGGCCGCAGATGGGATCCGCCACCCCAGTCATGAAGTTCCACTCTCACGACAACTGGAGGAGTGGAGACGGTCGGGGCCGCAGGCGGAGAGTGTGCACCTGGGGCGAGAGGTGGTATGGGTGGTAAAAAATGAAAATCCACCCGCTCACCACAGACGGTGAAGGACATGGTGCCCATCTGCACATCAATCACAGCCCCTGCGGTCGCGAGAAAGGGGTGACCCAAGATGAAGGGGGGCGGAAAGGCATCGTCCATATCAAGGACGATAAAGTCACACGGGACCAGAAAATTCCCCACCTGGACCGGAACGTCCTCCAGGATGCCCACAGGACGCCTGATGGAGCAGTCCGCGAGCTGAATAGTGATGCTGGTAGGTGTGGGGTTCCATAATTGCAGCTTCTTGCAGAGAGAGAGCGGCATGATACTCACACTAGCGCCTAGATCACAGAGAGCTCTCTCAATCTGCACATCCCCTATACAGCAAGGGATGGAGAAGCTGCCAGGATCCTGCAGCTTGGATGGCGACCGCCTTTGCAAGAGCGCACTGCAGGAACCGCCAATGGAAGCTATAGAAGCCTCCCTAGATGCTCCCTTCTTGGATAGGAGCTCTCGTAAAAATTTCCATTGCGCAGGGGCACTCTGGAGAGCTTCCAAGAAGGGGCTACTGGCATAGATTCGGCGTAGGATTTCCAGAAATCGCTCGAATCTAGGTTCAAGCTGAACGAGCTCAGACCATGCCAGTCGTTGAGGGAAAGGCACTCGAGGGTGGTAAGTGCAATCAATAGGTCGATGGCGGGTTTCCTCAATAGGGCTCAGACCCTCATTTTTCTCCTTTCCTTCAGTTCCGGCAGAACCAGAAACCGGAACTATCTCCTGGAGAACCATCACTGGGCTCTCTTCTAACCCCGCGCCTACAGTAGATATGGCATTGACTTGGCGGCGGGGGTTGACCTCGGTCTGGCCCGGAAGTTGCCCCTGAGATCTGGACAGGTGGCTCACCTGCTGAGCAATCTGGGCAATCTGTGTATCCATGGTTTTCTGATAGGCGGCCATGGAATCCACTCTGGCGGTCAATACCTGAATATTTTCTTTGAGAGTCTCATTTGTCGTGGTCTGGGTTGCTATGAAACGCTCCATAAGGCTCTCCAGGTGAGATGTGGGTTCAGGAGGTGGAGTGTAGGGGGCTCGGTTGTGGAAACCGGGTGGCTGGTTGGGGTTCTGAGGGTGAGGGTTGGGGTTTTTATAGAGGGGGTTCGGACGAGTATTCCAACCCTGGTTGTAGGAGGTGGGATGAGGGTTATTTTGAGCAGGTTGGGTGTAGGTATGATAGGCGTTGACGTGCTCAATGCTAGAGGGGGCATTGTAGCACTCAACAGCAGTATGGCCCTGTACACCGCAGGCCTCACAAACAGCATAGATCCCCATCGCTGACCCCGAGGAAGTGGCTGATGAGGTAGCCACTTTCTCCAAACGCTGTGCAAGGGCATCCACCCTACTCGCGAGGAGTGTCACAGCGTCAACCTGGTGCCTGCCACTTCCCCTCTGGGGGGCGGCCCTCTCACTAGACCAATGATAGTTGTTGGAAGCCATCTCTTCCAACAACGCTTTTGCCGCTTCGATCGATTTGCCCATGAGAGCACCCCTTGCTGCAGCATCAACTGAAATCTTCACCGACCGCTCTAATCCATTGTAGAAGGTTCGGATTAGGAGCCAGTCGGGAACTCCATGGTGGGGGCACTGGCGCTGGAGGTCCTTGAATCTCTCCCACGCCTCATATAAAGACTCACCATCCTGCTGGGCAAAGGAGGTGATGTCTGTCCTTAGCTTGGCAGTCTTGCCAGGTGGGAAGTACTTGCTGAGGAATGCTTTGGAGAGTACTTCCCACGTGGTGAACGAGTTGGGCTCCTCGTTCTGAAGCCAGTCACTGGCTCTATCCCGCAGTGAGAATGGGAAGAGTCGCAGCCGGATTGCATCAGTAGACACCCCATTTAGCTTGATAGTATCACACTTCGCTAAGAACCTGCGAAGGTGCACGTTGGGGTTCTCCGAGAGGTGCCCGCTGAATTGCTCCCTCTCCACGAATGTGATCAGTGCGGGGCTGAGCTCGAAGTTGTTAGCCTCGATAGCAGGGCTAACGATGGAGGAGGTTACGCCTGATGCTTGTGGCAAGGCATAATCTCGCAGCACTCTTTGGCTTGGCTCGGCCATCTGTATTTGTGCTTGGTGCCTTCTCCATTCACCGATTTGCCTTCGAGCAATGGCTTCGATTTCAGGGTCAAAAGGGGCAAGTGGTTGATCCCTTTGACTACGCCTGCGCATACGAAACCAACACTACCAAGTGTTGCGTGAAAAACAGACAGAGTTTTAATATTTATAAACCCCAAGTGTAAGGTGTATCGTTGAGTACTTGGGGTGTCGTCCGCAGGGAATTGTGTTTTCAACTACCAGAGTTTACTAGAACGTCTCAATGTAGGCGTGATCAACGGTGAAGGAGGGGAACTAAACTACGCTACAAATACAGAAACAAGCGACTTGGAATTATGATTTTACCAATTAGTGAACCAACTAATCAATACGAGTCCTAACCCACCCAAACTACGCTATGAACAAGAGATGGTCGGTTGCACCATCAAAGACCACCCAAACCCTCTCTCAAGGGTCATGAGCTAGTCTAACTCGCGTAACCACCTACTTTCGTGGGGTTAGTCGAATTAGACCACAAAACTAGCAACCCCGGACCTAACTCGATTAGGATACTACTTTCGTGTCCCGAACACGGCTATTCCCTCTCCCACACTAGCTAATTGACCTCACCTCTTAGAATAAGTCAATCGCCCAAAAAATATGGATGAAAGCTCTCTCAAGCATTTCATCGAACACTTGGCGGGCGTGAAGGAAAACTCTAAGTTCTAGGCATAGATTGGGTATGGTTAGGCCTAGTACAAGATCAATTAGCCATCCAGAGGCTAATCACAATCCAAGCCAACTCAATCTACCAACAAATCATCAAAAACACATGAAAAACCTAAACTAGCAAACAAGAACATGAACTTGAAGAACAAAACAAAGAGAATGAAATAAAACGAATCTAAACAACTAAATAACATAAACTAACAATGAAAACCAAACAATTAAACTAAACACAATCTAAATTAACATAATCAAAATAAGAACAAACAATAACCAAATTGAAATAAGTGGAGAAAGAGAGAAGAAAGCTTATAGATTGATGGAAGGAACTTCAAATCTAATTGCTTGAATCCAAGAACAATCCAATACAACCCTAATCTAATCCTCCCCATGGAGTTTTTATTGGCTAAAACCTAAACTAAACTACCCTAAAAATCGCCTGGAAGAACCCCCGAGCGACCCCCTCAAACGGACGCCCGAACGACGCTTAAATAGAAAATCTCCAAAACCGAGCGAAACCTCCGGGGGCATGACCGTGCCATGTGGCACGGTCACACCGTGCCATGATGGCACGGCCCCACCGTGCCATTTCTCTGGCACGGTGGTCCGTTTTCCCCCGGTTTTGCCCTTTTTGCCGGTTTTTGCTGTTTTTCTTCGTTTTGTCCCATCTTCGCTCCTTTTCGCGACGTTTGCTTGATTTGGAGTTATTTCCTACAAAACAATATAAAACAAGTAAAAATCCTAGGAATTAAGTTATTATACAAGCAGAAAGTGGGTGAAAGAGGCACGTAAAATAGGTAAATTTACCGTTCAACACACTCCCACACCTATCTTTTGCTCGACCTCGAGCAAAATAAAAGAAAAAAACTAAAGTAAACAACTAACTCACTTTCGTAGGAATCACGGTTGCATTTAGCGTATGCAACAAGCCCTTTAAACCCCTTGGTCACCCCAAGTGGACGAGTAAGGTCTCGTGAGGGTTTGGAGAAGATATACCCACAAAATCTCAAAAAGGAAAATAAAGAAAAGAGAAACAAAAAACGAAAAATGAAAATGACAAAACACAATATATACATCGGGGTGAACTATACACATTCGGATCAACCAAAACCCCATAGTAACTCAAGTATCAATCTGTACACAAGCATTATATGCATTTCAGGACACATCATCCCAAAGAATTGCATTCAGACATCAGCTTTTCACCCCACGACGCATGAAAATAATGAATCCATCCTGGTGCCTGTGTGCAAGTGTATCATCACCCTGAAACTAAGCCTACCAAAATCAAACTCAATCCCACGTAATTGACATAAGCTACCTTTTTGATTGGCTAGCATGGAAAGCAGGCTTCCCCATTAGTAGTATTGCCTCAAAGGGTAACACCCAGTAGCGCATGCCTCAAAGGGGTACTTGTCATTTTCAACTGTTTTCTTCCCCACTTGTTTTTCTTTTCCATTATTTTTTCCATCACAAACTCATGCCACGCCTCAAAGGGATTCACCCAGTAGCGTTTGAATTTGTTTGCTTTTTGCTTTTGCTTTGGAAAAAATAGGGTGCCAGCACATATAAAGGGAACTGCGCAGTAAATAGTGGGAGAGTCGATTGTGGAAGACTAAGAATTCAGGATGATGACAATACATGAATTCAGGACTGGATTGCAAAATTACGATGGACTGTTGGGGTTAGAACTGAGGTTTAAAACGACACACTGAGGATGAATATCCATCATGCACAATATACTTATATATGAGCTAATAGTCAAGGTATCAGGGATCAAGGCTGATCAAAATAGTACAAAGCTCCCTCAAATGCAAAAAGAAAAGAAAAATTTGTACAAAAAGGGGAAAAGATGAAAAATTTATACAAAAAATGAAAAATTTTCACAAAAATAAGAAGAAAAAGGGGAGATGACCCCACCCCCACACCTAAATCTCACAATGTCCTCATTGGGAGCCGTGAGTCATCACCAACACACAAAACAAAAAAAAAGTAATAAAGAAAACAAAATCAAATACAAGAAAAACAAAAGACGACAAAAATATACACAAGCTAACATACTCTCCCAAAAACACAATCGCACCCAATGAATAATAAGATCACACATAAATATAAGCTAACACCACCAAAAACATAAATAAACCAACCCAACAATACCACCAATCACAACACAATAAATATCCACAAAAATGGTGATCATAGCCATCAACGGCTTAACAACATCCACATTTCACCACAAGATGATCACCAACCAAAAACACAATCCTAATATTCACAACTAAACAAAAACAAAAAGGAAAGAAAAGAAAAATAAAAAGAAGGGGGGAAAGAGAAGAGTGAGAACGAGTATACCAGGTCGGGTACTGAATGTACCCGAGCTACACCTCGCTAGGACGAGGTTAGGGAAGCGCGAGGAGCATCAGCCACTTCTCGGCGGCGTTCAGGACGCGCATCGCCAACTCAGATGCCGTCAACGCTCGCAGAAGTTTATCAAACACCTGAGCCTGCAACTCAGATGAGTGTAAGTAAGAGCACTTAAATAGGAATGCAGAAATAATGGTAAGTGCTCTCCTAAATTTATCAAATGCCTTTGAGAAATCAGTAAAGAAATCAAATGCAGTGGTTAACATGATTTTTGCAGGCATGCTCCCTAGGTACAAGCTATAAGGATCAAGGGAGGGGTCATACCCTCTGAAGGTACCTAGGGAGTCCATATAGTCTATCTCATTCCCCTCAAGCATATCATGACATGCAACGAGTGATAAATTATGGTGCTCAGGGGAAGAGGAGGGTGGTGAACCTGAAGGGGGAACATGGGGTGTATCAAGGTGGCCAGGAGATACATTCTCAACAAGGTCATGACTAGCTGGCATAGTAATCACAACATCCCCATAAGACCTCCCTACAGGAGCCGCATCAGAATCATGCACCTCAATAAGATCATTGTCTGAATCATAACAAACATCATCCTCATCAACACTCGCGTTAACAGTAAAGGTCTCACCTACCTCGAACTCCGTCGACTGAGTTAAAGGGAGAGGTGGATCAGGCAAGGTCATGTTAAACGTAGTGTTGTCCTAAGGGCACTGGGTGAGGGTGGAGCAACAAGGGATGGAGCAGTTAGGGAAGGGTCAAGTACTGCCTCTAGTCCGGATTCTAGGGGAGTAAAAGACGCACCATCATCACACAAACAAACATCATGTTTAGGAGAACTAAACCTAAGGTCGGTCTTATGTGATAGGTCAAACTCCCGTATTTTATTTTCAAACTCAGCTTGTTGCTTTTTCATTGTCTCTATCATACTACTAATTCTAGCAAGGCTATCATCAGAAATATAATAAGGACAAGAAGTGTTGTCATGATCAGAACAATGGCAAGTTTCACACAAAGGAGGGGCATAATCAGGGATGCAAGGGACTGGGTTGTAAGAATTAGCACAGCTAATATCAAATTCATAAGTATCCTGAGCCAGCCAATTAAGAAAATCCCATGCTTCTTCAACATTTCTAGCATAAAAATCCCAATGCTCAAAAAGAGTACGGGTCTCACAATTCACACCCTCATCGACAACATGCAATATTCCCATTTCTCACATGAACATCCACAAGAAGCACAATGAGCAAGATAAGCATGTAAACGATCCCAATAACGGTAAAATAATTCTTGCTCACATTGGGGAAAATAGAAAATTGCCATTGGAATTTTTTTTTTGAATTTTTTTTTTTAAATAAAAGCCTAGTCTCGAATGCCTAAGTAAGCTCTAATATTGGAAAGCGCCAAGTCCCCGGCAACGGCGCCAAAAACTTGTTGCGTGAAAAACAGACAGAGTTTTAATATTTATAAACCCCAAGTGCAAGGTGTATCGTTGAGTACTTGGGGTGTCGTCCGCATGGAATTGTGTTTTCAACTACCAGAGTTCACTAGAGCGTCTCAAACTAGGCGAGATCAATGGTGAAGGAGGGGAACTAAACTACGCTACAAACACAGAAACAAGCGACTTGGAATTGTGATTCTACCAATGGATGAACCAGCTAACCAAGACGAGTCCTAACCTACCCAAACCACACTATGAACAAGAGATGGTCGGTTACACCATCAAAGACCACCCAAGCCCTCTCTCAAGGGTCATGAGCTAGTCTAATTCGCGTAACCACCTACTTTCGTGGGGTTAGTCGAATTAGACCACAAAACTAGCAACCCCGGACCTAACTCGCTTCGGATACTACTTTCGTGTTCCGAACTCGGCCATTCCCTCTCCCACACTAGCAAATTGACCTCACCTCTCAGCATAAGTCAATCGCCCAAAAAATATGGATGAAAGCCCTCTCAGGCATTTCATCGAACACTTGGCGGACGTGAAGGAAAACTCTAGGCTCTAGGCATAGATTGGGTATGGTTAGGCCTAGTACAAGATCAATTAGCCATCCAGAGGCTAATCACAATCCAAGCCAACTCAATCTACCAACAAAACATCAAAAACACATGAAAACCTAAACTAGCAAACAAGAACATGAACTTGAAGAACAAAACAAAGAGAATGAAATAAAACGAATCTAAACAACTAAATAAAATTAACTAACAATGAAAACCAAACAATTAAACTAAACACAATCTAAATTAACATAATCAAAATAAGAACCAACAATAACCAAATTGAAATAAGTGGAGAAAGAGAGAAGAAAGCTTATAGATTGATGGAAGGAACTTCAAATCCAATTGCTTAAATCCAAGAACAATCCAATACAACCCTAATCTAATCCTCCCCATGGAGTTTTTATTGGCTAAAACCTAAACTAAACTACCCTAAAAATCGCCTGGAAGAACCCCCGAGCGACCCCCTCAAACGGACGCCCGAACGACGCTTAAATAGAAAATCGCCAAAACCGAGCGAAACCTCCGGGGGCATGACCGTGCCATGTGGCACGGTCGTACCGTGCCATGGTGGCACGGCCCCACCGTGCCATTTCTCTGGCACAGTGGTCCATTTTCCCCCGGTTTTGCCCTTTTTGCCGGTTTTTGCTGTTTTTCTTCGTTTTGTCCCATCTTCGCTCCTTTTCGCGACGTTCGCTTGATTTGGAGTTATTTCCTACAAAACAAATATAAAACAAGTAAAAATCCTAGGAATTAAGTTATTATACGAGCAGAAAGTGGGTGAAAGAGGCACGTAAAATAGGTAAATTTACCGTTCAACACCAAGGCGTAAAACAGTTTCAAGCACAATAAAGGGGAGGAGGGAAACAATGAAGGGATGAAAAGAAAAAGAAAAAGCCTAGTCTAGAGTACGCTAATCGGTTCTAATATTGCAAGGCGCAAGTTCCCCGGCAACGGCGCCAAAAACTTGTTAGCAGTTTTAATTACCGCAAGTGCACGGCGTAGCTGTAGCTAGCAACCGGCAAGTACGGGTCGAATCCACAGAGAACTTGGCTTCAATTACCAGAACTAGTTAGACAACTCAAGCTAGGTGATCACAATAGGGATTTTCGAGAATTAAACTAAGGAATTTAAACGATTAAATAGGGAATCAAACAGCAGAATGGAAGGCACCTAGGTTGGGATTAACGGCATGGATATGCTAGTGAATCTAATACTAACCCAATCAAACAATCCTAAGCATGCATCACAAATGGATAGATTGCCGATTAAGCCCATCTCCTCCCTCTCTTAAGGGCCGAAGACTAATCCTAGAACCATAGTCGCCTATTGTCATGGGACTAAAAGTCGAAGGACTACAAGGTCTACAATCTCAAATCCCAATTAAAGCTTAACTATTCTCATGTTAAAACCTTAATCATGTACTAAGTCGCGCTAGGTAAAGGTTCCGTCTCTCAACGCTCCCCTAAACCCTAATAAAAAGGATGAATGTTCTTTCGAGCATTTCATCGAACAGGTGGCGTGCATAGTAGAATTCGCAAATACAAACAAAGGGGAAGCATGGATTGGGCTAGTTCATAGTTCAACAACACATATTCGGCATCAATCCTAACCTAAGTTGAATGATTTAGCCTACAATCATACTAAACGCAATAATCGCAACATTCAACCAAAGTGTCATCATAATTGAATTCTAAAACAAGAAGTCAAGAGAGAGAAGAGATAAGAACGAGAACCTGGAATTAATTGAATGAAAATAATCTTCAATCCAAGAACAATTCTCAAGAACAAGAATTAAACTAAAATTAAACCTAAGAATCGCCTAGAGAGAATTCTGAGAGAGAACTAAACGTAAACCCCAGCGTAAAACTAAATGGAAAAACTGACTCTCCCCCAAAACAGCTCCGAAGGAGAATTTAAGTCGCGTCGCGGAACGGAGGCGGCACGGTCGTGCCTCGGGGCACGGTGTAACCGTGCCAAAACACTGCCCGAAACACCCCGGGACAGCACAAATGGCACGGGAGTGCCACTTGGCACGGCCCAACCGTGCCATGTGGCACGGCCAGGCCGCGCGACTTGGCTGCCCGGCCAAGTGTGCCGGTTCCGGGGGGGTCGGCGGTGCTACGTGGGCCCAGTTCCGTGGGACTTCTGTGCGACGCTTTTCCGCAACTTTTCTCGCCTTCTTGGCACTCCTTTCTGCTAAATATTGTTCATCTTTCCTTTTCTTCAATAAAGTTCCTGAAAATATCGAAAGATGTTATATGCGTTAAAAGTATGCAAAAGGAGACCGATTTGACCCTTCCTTAACACAATTAAACGTGAAAACGGGGGAGGAAATGGGTCAAATAGGGGGTAAAAATAGTACAAAATAGAAGTTCATCACTCACGATATTTGGTGTTTTAGGGAGAGCAATTGCAAATATGGGCCATGGATGGGGATACTCCCAAATTCCCATCCGTGATCATTTCGGTGTTTGAATTTTACTAGCAATCATGAATGCTTATCAACATTGTTTTCTTGAAGCCAGAGCTCTGGGATCACAAGGAACAAATTCAAAAAGTTGGTTGAGCAACTGATTATCAAGCAGTAAAATTCACCCAAATTTAATTCATTCTCCAGTGGAATAATTTCTAGTCCTTGGCTAAGGCAAAGCCAGCCCAATCATTACCAAATCATTTAATGACCAAGAAAAGGTCCAATGTTTGAAGCAAAGAAAGCAGGGTAACAAGTGTATGAACAAACAATGAATGTACTACAAAGAAATAACAAAGGTTGGCACTTTAATACTTTTCCCAGCTGATTTGTATGCCTAACTAGAAACCTTGCTTTGCACCAGTTGTATTTAGAGTGCACCGCTTGGTCTTGGGACAATCTTTGAAGTGTCATGCATGTTGGCCCCGGTGTTGATGGTAACTTGGAAGCCAATGTTGCTAGCTCCTCTGTATTTCAGTGGTGGGGCTCCTTCTCTGACAGGTCTAGTGTAACAGAATGCAAACCAAAAATGCCAATGGTACTAACCAACTAATTGCTATAGAAACTTGATTAGGATAACTGCAATTGTATCAGTTGTGAGCTTACACGAAGTTTGTCATTAAGCTTGCAAACGATATGTGGTTAGTAAAACTGACATCCACACCCAACAGGAGGTCACCGAGTATAAGCATGCACACATTAAGGATGGCACAACATAGAGTTGGTACTGAACTAGAAAGGACTGCTGTGCCTCGATTAGGATCAATCAATGCCACTCTGCTTTCAATTGGAGATTCACATTTCAGGTAAATGACTCTCCATTCATTGATATACTACATTAAAAGGAAACACCCATTCATATCAATACTTCAAGATGATACTATGCAAGCATATAGTGTAGGTAGAATCACTTTTAAACCTAATTTCGTCTTTTTTGAGCACAAACGGAACAAGCTTAACTGTTTTCATTAATGTATACATCCAAAAAATAAACTTCTAAAATTCATTCTGCCTCAGAAATCAAGAGTGTTGGGGGGGGGGGGGGGGGAATATACGAAGTTACAATGGTCTGGGCAGTTGTTACTATTGCATTGCTGAGCTTATTGGCTAAAGATGTTATCGTTGAAATCAAAAGTATATTGCAAGTGCCATAAATTTAGGGCGTGTTCGGTAAAATTAGCTGTTTTAGTAATGGTTAGCTGTTTTACTAGCTGTTAGCGGTTTTACTAGAGATTAGTTGTGACCCACTAGTGGTTAGTGGCTAGCGATTTAAAATAAATACGTTTGGTAAAGGTAGCTGTTGAAGTAGCAAATTTATATGAAATGACTGAAAAAGACACGATAAATAAAGGTTTTTAGTAAATCAAAAGAAGAATTTTGTAATTTGCAATGCAACCACTAAATAGAGGTTCTCAAAAGCTACTTTCATTAGCTTTTAAAAAACACTACATAAACCTCTAACCACTACCTCATTCACTACTTTACCGAACACTTTAAGTAGTGGTATATACCATTTTTACCACTACAAATCACTAACCTCTACTTCAACCTCTATTATCGAACACGCCCTTAGTCACCATTATTCAGCAGGTGATATCTGAGAAAGTCAACCTTTTTATTTCCAAGGTTCAGCCCTATCATGCTCAAAAGCTATACTGATCAATCCGAAAATTATCACATCAGTTGAACACTTAGCCCCTTTTGCTTTGGCCAATTACTCTTGAGGTCGAGCTCCGTCAATGGACCAAAACTCACACTACATTCCTCGTTGCTTCTCCGAGTTAGATGTTCGAGGATTGCCACAGAGTTGACAGTGCTTCCAGATTGACGAGGCACTGAGTGAGTACGTCAAATGTTGATCTTACTAAAAGGTCCATTCTCAATATACTCTGGAGGGTAAGAAATATTGTAAGTGGTCTTCATCAATCTATAAACAAGAAAGGAGAGCAAACAGAAAAACCAATGCATAGATGTATCAGCAACATTTGTTCTGCCACCTGTTGTTGCTGAAAGCATTTTATGAACATGCGTAATTCCCCCATGTGAATCCTTTATCCTTCCAACCTGATTCGACGGTCCTCTCTCTGCTGCAACAAGAAGCATGTGCAAAAATCTATACAGAATCATATTCAAGTTTTTGAATCCTATCTACATGCCAAAAGAGGGGGGCAAAAATGAAGCAGAACAATAGACAGTCATAGCCTGGAGTAGAGAATGTAGAGATTCTCACAACAAGAAACTCATGCTTTCAGATTCTGGAGCCAAAAGAAATGCATCAAACTCCATTATTAAGCGTCCTGATAACCAAAACAAAAAACTCAACCCCCAGGAAGTAGAGGTACATTGGTGCATAGGCAAAGAAAAATTAAGAAAACCATATTAACAGATCAAGAACTAGTTCGCTATTTGTTCTATAAATTTTCCACTAAATGAAGGGAAAGTCAGTTTGAGGATGGTCCAATATCTTCAAGCGGGAACCTCCATAGTAAACTAGACAAGTAACCTATTTTGTTATTAAGTTGTCAATAAAAAGTAGTCACTCAATACCGAGTATAATCAACTAAACCTAGCAAACATGCCTAGTAGTATAATGCAACTGGCGTCTCATTCGGGATCTCAACCACCATTTACTCATCACTCGCAATATAATGAGGAAGAGGGTGAGGCAGAGGAAGAGGAAGAGGAAGACGAAGAGGAAGAGGAAGACCTTGGTGATTGAGTTGGTTGCAGTTTTTCTTCAACTGGTGGCTCTTCTGCTTGATTCTTCACGAAGTACATCTCTTGCTGCTTGCTTCCCCTCCCCTTCTGCTAATTTCACTCCCCTCCCCCGGTGCTTATTTCACTCCCCTCCCATTTGGCGCTTGCTTCTCCCTCTTCTGCAAACATATATATAACTTCATTCTCAATTACTGGTAACTTCTGGTTAATTTGTTTGGATTTGTAGTTTGTGATATGTACAGACTTTGTTTGGAACTTGTAGTTTGTGATATGTAGAAAGTTTGTTTGGAATTTGTGGTTTGTGAATTGAAAACCCTTGGTTGGAAGTGTTGTGTTGGATGTGAAATTCCAACTTTGTGTGGCTTGAAATTCTTGAGAACACTTCGAATGAAGTCCTATTCGAAATCATTGGATGTTGATTGAGTGCGAAGATCTTGTAAATTTCTTGCAGGGAATGATTTGGATGTACGGATTTGATAAAAAATAAGCGATTTTATTTTTTAAAAAAAGAGAAACCCAGCGACGGAATGGCAACGGATTGAGAGGGAAAAAAAAATTTTTTGGCGGGGGGCGACGAACTGCATAATCCGTCGCCATCAGCGACGGAATTTCCGTCGCTGATGGCGACGGATGATTAATTCCTTCGCCACCCCCTGCCCCGCCACTTTTCCCCGCCAAAAAAAGTATGTCGCAATTTCTGTCGCTGAATCCGTCGCCAATGACGACGGAATTTTGAAATTCCGTCGCCGAGTACTCAGCGACGAGCGAAAATCCGACAGCCGTATTCCGTCGCTGATGTTAAAATTTCGTTGCTGATTCGGTCTTTATTAGGCATTTTTCTTGTAGTGTCTGTGCGAAGCATGTGATGCACACTAGTTTATAAATTAAAGATGTATGAACCAGGACCATGAACTCTGTTGAAAAGTTGAAAACAGAACAAAAAATAGGCAAACTGTTCTGAATTCGGATGTCAACATCCAGATTTTTCTTTCACAATAAGAACAAGAGCAATTTAACATGAAGGCATCCTGAAATGCACTATAAAGAGGAAAGTGAGATGATGCTATTGGAATAACTAAAGAAAGAAGCTAATCAATATAATATGAAAGGGACGTCGATATGTTAATGTTCTTGCTTTTAAGATGCTAATTAAGGCCCCACAAAAGTGAATTGTAAGCACTAGAAGAGAAAAATGAATGCAGAATAAAGCCATACATGTCAAGTCAGACAACCAGTGGCCCGCACATATAACAATAGGATTTAGTTAAATGCCGAGGGTATATCATCTCCTGTAGAATTCGAATCCTAGCTGCTGCATTTGTTTTCATACCGCCGGTTTTTGAAAATATACCCTCCCAGTTGCAGTAATCGTCTCCAATCTATTGTTCACCTCTGAATCAAAATCTAAGAATGGACTTGGGAACGGTGTTGTCTGTTGCCCAGACTGTCTTTGCTGCCCTACAATGTCGAGAGCTTAGAGATGTTATTTGCTCCATTTTGGGGTACAAATCGGAGCTGGAGAATCTCGAACACACAATCAACACTGTGAAGGCTGTGCTTCAGGAGGCTGAAATCATGCAGATGCAGGCAGAGCTCCCTGCTCAAGCCCAGCTTTATATTGACGAGCTCAAGGATGCTCTGTATGATGCTGATGATTTGCTCGATAAGTTTGTAACTCTAGCACAAAGAAAGAAACTCATCAAGGGTGGCAAGGTCTCTGTAAAGGTTCGTCTTCTACTTTCTAGTTTCAACCCCCTCGCTACTGCTCAGACAATGTTCCGAGGGGTTAAGGAAATTAGAAAGAGGTTAGATGACATTGCCAATGACCATACTAAGTTTGGATTTAAGTTTGAAAGCAAACCCATCCTTAGAAGAAGGGAAGAGACTTGTTCTTATGTGTATGCCCAGGATGTTACTGGGAGAGAGGATGATATAGACAAGATCATGCGTAAGCTGCTAGATCCCGATGTTAAACGAGATGTTTCCTGTCTTGCTATTGTGGGGATGGGTGGGTTGGGGAAAACTGCTCTCGCCCAACTGGTGTATAACCATCCTAGGATTGAAGAAAATTTTCCCTCGAGGTTGTGGACTTGTGTCTCTGATCAGGATGAAAAAACCTTGGATGTGAAAGGCGTTCTTTCTAAGATTTTGCACTCGTTAACACATGGAAATCATGGAGATCTCGCATTGGACACCCTGCAGAAACAACTTCGAGATCAACTAGCGGGAAAGAAGTACCTTCTTGTTTTGGATGATGTATGGTGCGAGAATCGTCTTCGGTTGCTTGACTTGGTAAAGTACATAGCGACTGGTCTAAAGGGTAGTTGGATTGTGCTGACAACGCGTTCACAACAGACGGCCAGAATACTTGGAGATGAGCTTGTGCATGAGTTGAAGGGATTGTCAGACAAGGATTCATGGCATCTGTTTGAGAGGACAGCATTTGCAGAAGGACATAAGCAAGTAAACACGCCTGATTTAGTCGAAATTGGTCGAGAAATAGTTAAAAGATGTGCTGGTGTCCCTCTTGCCATAAAAGTGGCAGGAAGTCTTCTTTATGGTCATCCCAAAGAAAAGTGGGTGTCATTTCAAAAGAAAGGATTAGGCTTACTTAAATACGGCAAGGGTGATGGCATCGAGCCTATATTGAAACTTAGTTACCATCATCTTGATTCCCCATTGAAGACTTGCTTCAGTTACTGTGCATTGTTCCCTAAAGATCATGTCATTAGGAAGGAGCAGCTCTTAAATCTTTGGATGGCACAAGATTATGTCGTACCCGAGGAAGGCCAAAGCGTTCAAGATGCCAGTGATGAATATTTCTCGATTTTGGTGAGAAGATGCTTTTTCCAAGATGTTACTAAAGATGAATATGGCGAAATTGTTACATGTAAAATTCATGATCTAATGCACGATATTGCCCAAGAAGTAGCGGGAAAGGAGATTTATGCAACAAATTCGTTTACAACAAACTTGGACAACAAGATTCGGCATCTTTCTTATATGTCCATAGGTGAAGGCATCCAATGGTCTTTCACAAGGAGTAAGATTCGTACGTGCCTTCGCACCGGCTATGGAGAACAATGCATACCTGTCGATAAGTTGTTGAGAAACTGGATGTCCCTAAGGGCATTGGATTTGAGCAATTCAAGGATTAAAAGCTTGCCAAGTGCCTTGGGGAAACTGCAACATTTAAGGTATCTTGACCTATCTCGAAATTCTGAGCTAGAGATATTGCCAAACTCCGTTACAAAACTGCATAATCTACAGACCTTAATCTTAGAGGGGTGTCATCGATTAAGAGAGTTGCCAGAAAGTTTGCCAGAACTAGTTAAGCTTAGGGTCTTGGATATGGGCATCAATGTTTATTTGTGCAACATTAATAGCATGCCTCAGGGTATAGGAAAGTTAAGTTGTCTTCAGCAGTTGCCCCTTTTTGTAGTGGGTGATAATAATTCGACCTCAAAGCAAAGTATTGTTGACCAGATGGAAGAATTGAAAGCTCTTACGGACCTGAAAGGCAGTTTGCGAATTAAAATCGTCAAAAACACTGGGTATATCGTGGAAAATGCTGGGGAAAGAGGCTACATAAGGAACAAGCCACATTTGAGTCATGTTCGGATAGTGTTCCCTGGGGACGCTGAAGAGCGTAATGGAATGAGGGATAATGAGGAAGGATTATTGCTAGAAGACCTGCAACCACATCCTAAGCTCAGAGAATTGGAGTTGTGGGGTTACATGGGTAGCAGGATGCCGAGTTGGGCAGGGGAAGACAACTTGGCAATCTCTCTTCCAAATCTTGTCAAGGCATCATTTACAGGTTGTTTTGCGCTGCAACACCTGCCTTCCCTTAGAAAATTCCGTGATCTAAAATTCTTACGGCTTTCTTTTCTGGACAACTTGGAGTATGTGGAGAATACAACCAGGAGGGCCAATATCAGTGATGGTGCAGGAACTTCTGAACCAGACACATTCTTTCCCTCCCTTGAAAGACTCTGGTTGTCATATTTGCCAAAGTTGAAAGGATGGTGGATAGATGAGGAGATCAATAATACCTACGGCAAACATGGACACCGTCTTTTGCCTTCGTTTCCTCATCTTATCAGGTTAACAATACATAGCTGCCCTAACTTGACTTGTTTTCCTCCCTGTCCTACCGTGGAAGAACTAGACTTGCTAGGAGAGATCAATGAAAACCTGCGGATAATGACTACCAGTGAATCTGGGAATTCCAAACTAAGGTGTGTGCACATCGATGACACATGTCTCAAAACGATTTTGCCGATAGCGGGTTTTCAATGTCTCCAAGAGATGAGAATATATTCGGATGGCAGCACGGGAAG
Organism: Carnegiea gigantea; assembly: GCA_029747015.1. Taxonomy (NCBI): domain Eukaryota; kingdom Viridiplantae; phylum Streptophyta; class Magnoliopsida; order Caryophyllales; family Cactaceae; genus Carnegiea; species Carnegiea gigantea. The sequence goes on from JAKOGI010002137.1 coordinate 112,919, forward strand.
TGTGCCAGGGCTTGGGGAAGCGTTAAAGAGCAGCCCAAGCCCCCTGAAACATCTTAGCATAAGTAGCTGTTGTAAATTGAAGTGTATCGCAACTGCTCGTGAGTTTGCCGAAGGGAATGAAATTAGAGGAATTCCCAGAATCAATGCGCAGTTTAATGGAAGACTGCCCTAAAATTCAACACATCCCCCACATTGAAATTCGCGACAATTGTTATTACTGATGTACAGGCAAGCTTATCGGTCCCATGCATTTAAAATCTCTACCTTACCTTTAATTTTATCTAATCTCCCTGAGTTATGCTTGCTAGCCTATTTGTCCCCCAAACGCCTAGCAATTTATTGCTACTTTTACAATATTGCGTCTGAGTATTTGAGTATTTGAGTATTTGATGATATTTTGGATGACTGAGTAGTACCGTATTCATGCTGTTCTATAGGAAGTTAGTTCACCCTTTCCTGTTCGTCAGTTGCACTCACGGTCAGATGCTTATTGGCGTACTCTGTACATTCATTCCTTTTGGGTGATTAAGTTTGGATTAGCACCCATGGTTTCTGTCTCTGTTGCACCCTCAAAATTCCTTAAGAGGCTGCGAGATTGACAGGGCAATCAGCAAGGTCTGGACCATAGCAACATATACGTCTAGTCAAAATCAAAAAAAAAAAAAAAAAAAAAAAAAAAAGAAGAAATGAACCCTCAGAGAAATCACAGTTCAATGGCGGCCGAGGGAGAACCGAGAATGTGTTTATGTACTAGGCCTTGGTTTTTGCTTTTCCCTGTTCCAATTCCCATCCACAGACAGATGCAGATGCATAGTCTTACAAATTGCTTGACTTGATCATTGTGTCCATATGGGGTTTGAGGCATATTTTTAGGAGCAATAGCATCTCACTTCATGACTTTGTCTATCTGATTTGGAGACACAAACATGGAATTTTCTTATTTTGTTTACAGTAAGCATGTTTTCAAATAGATTGCATTCTAAGTTGCTGACTACACTTCTTAATGGGTATTCACTGCAGAAATGAAGTTAACAGTAAAACTCTGACTACTCAATCATCTGAATACTGCTAAGCAAAAAACTCTGACTACTCAATCATCTGAATACTGCTAAGCAAAGTGGCTTATCATTTTAACAATTCGCATTTGCATCCAATCCATTGAGGAAGCCTCAACTAAAAGATGGCAAAGGCAATTTGAACTAACTTTGCTACTTCATCTCATATTTCATCTTTTTCTTTTTTATTTGATGATTAGTTTGGCTTGCTGACCAATAAAGTCTTGGGAGTATTAATCTAATTCTAATCTAGGTTGCTGGTATGTTGGTATAAGTTTAAACAAGCAGTCAGTTCTTATCAGCTTACCAACATAATCTAGGCTTTCCTGTGAAAGCCATAAGCGGTCAGGGGGTGAATACTGGACTTGGGGCATTATTTGTATGACCTATAGCAGCTTGCTTAGGGACTTTGTCTATCTGGACAGATTCCTGCTCTACATGCTGATCCTACAACATCTGACTTGAAGACGGGGACAAGAAATTTTATTTTGTATCAATACAGCTTTTGAGCCATGACAGTGCTTCAATTCTCGAGTCATTTGCCACAAAAACAAACGTAAGTCTTTACAACAAGTTGATAATCTTCGATACTGGGAATAGACTTCATTTGATGTTAACACGAATTTCCTCAGTATTCATCTCCCTACTTTACTTATTTTTTGTTCCTTTGAAGCAGTAAATGAAGGTTAGCAGCAGGATTTTCTCAAGTATATCATCATATATGCTTTGCCCCAGAGCACTATTATGAATTGGCAAGGCAGATGTCTGAAACTGTCTACATGTTAGAGATGGTTATCACTCCAACATACTCCTAGCCGTTGTTTGCAATCCATTATGAGTTTCGCTTCAAGATTAATTCTGATTTGGTCGTGTCCAAAATACTAATTTTGTTGCATTTCCTTTTTGTTCCTCTGCTTCAGAATATGTTTCTTTTGTATCACTCTCTAATATGTATAAATCTCACTACTTTCAAAGTTCTTTCGCTGAATGGGGTTTGAACTAAGTACCCACTTTACTTCAGCGATAACAACATCAGTAACCAGTCTTGCTGCAATGGTTTTAAAATAACCGACATGTTTACAGTACTACTCAGAAGAAGATATTAGGACATTTACCAAAATTTTGAACAAAATATAAGAATCAACACCTATCTACATATTTGATTGTGATTGATCATAATCGTGCAAAAGTTTGTCTTGAAGCATTTCCACTAATTGTATGTTTAACTCAGTCTCAAAGGCCTATAGAGCATCTCATAGGGAAAATTTCTCTTCTACAGCCCTCCATCCATCTTAACTCAGAGCGACTTGCTCCAACTCCAGGGTCCGGAGATCCTAATTTTGGACTTTGGAGATTGACTGGCTGCTTTTTAAAAGATAATAGAAAACCTGAACCTGGCCTTCTTTTGCACCATTAACTTGCTGTGGGTTGTATATTATTCTTTACAATCCACCCATGGACAAGGATTCATAGTTAGATACCATTACCATTTTAATTTCTGCTTTCTAGATATTTCAAAGGGATGTTTTGAACGTGTCTAGCATCTCCTATTGAGATTTCAATATATAAACAAGAAAAAGAAGTCAACAACATAGATTTACCTCCTATATGTGGAAAATAGGGATGAGCAATGGACTAAGTCAGGTCGGGTTAAGGTTGGCTCGTTTACAAAGCGGGTTGCATCATAGCCGGCCTATCAACAATGGTGGTCGGGTCAGGCTTGGCTTTTTCTATAAATAAATGGGTCGACCCGTACCGTTTTGACTCGTTTTAAAATGGAACAAACATGTATAAAAAAAAACTCTGTATAATAATTATTGTTATGTATAAAGCGTTAGTAGTGAGGTTAACTAATTATAACATCTAAATTAATATGGAAAGCACCTTGAAAAAAGTATCGTATCATTAAACGGGTTGTTAATGGGCCAGCTCACTGTTGACCCAACCCATCATTGACCCCGATCCTTTATTGATCCACTTAATCCAATAGTTACCCAATCCGTTGATCACCCTTGGTAGGGAGTGATTGATAGTTTCCCAGAAACTATAAGACGAACCTGAAATACTGCAAAAGAAAGCAACAAGGGCCCTACAAAATTAAATTATAAGCAATAAACGCAGAAAGACAGCGAAATTCAAAGGCTAAACCCCTACAAGTGACTTATGAGCTGTAAATGTCACGACCAAGACCGTGATAGCTCTTGCTGAAATGGATCAGGATTCGTAGTACATTACTCAAAATTTTGCACGGGGAAACTATTTGCATTGACCTTTCAAGTGCGTTAGCTATGTGATCAAACAATTTCCTGAAGGTTTCGCACATATAACCTAAGCTTTCATCCCGAGTGACTCGTAATTTCTCTACACTCAAATGGAGTAACTCATTTTCCAATGAGCTTGCTTAATTTTACAATGTTGATCTCTTTTTAGGTTTTAATCAATGCTAATCATATCTTTCTTTTCTAATTATTTTTCCTTTCCTTGATCACTATATACATGAGAAATATTTCTATTTAAGAATCATCTGTCTATTTTAAATTCCGATGAATTTCACTCTAATATATGCATCTTCTGGCCTTTCTTTGACTCTTTAACTATATCTCCTGAATCCCCATCTTTGCTTCTATAATCATTGTAAAGAATTATCTTTTCAATTGCGGCATATTAGTTTTCCAACTATGGATATTGCAAATAAGTTTTATGATGCATTTTATGGAGTTAGTTTAGTTTTTCTTAGTGTTTGAAGTTGTGACACATAGGAGTTGTGGATAAGATAATCACATAAGCTGGTTTTAATATTTAGAAAGAAGGTTTATTTTGTTGGTCAAAATGTTTATTTTTCTCAATGGAAAAGGTTTATGTTTTTATTTAGTTGTAATTTTATTTGACTATGTATGGACTTTAATTAAGGAACTCATCTTTATTTCAAACAAAAAAAGGTTCTAATGTATCGTGGATAGCAACAAAAAGCACTTTGTGATTAATCAAGTCGAATCATGATCAAGCTTCTAGATGAGACTAGAGACGGAAGAACTCTGACTTGGCACTTAGCCAATGTGGCTTTTGTGTTTTTACCCATAATCACCATTCACTGTACAAATATCTGTTAGAAAATGATTCGAACAATGAGTCTTCAAAAGAAATCACAACAATGAAAATGTACCATGTGAGCACTTCGATTAATCATTAATCAGGATGCCTGTACCATCCACATATGTTCATCTTCTTTTCATCTTTCTTTAGTTTCTTACTTTATTTTTTGTTTTCAAAGATTTTTTGGATAGTTGATTGTATAAATGTGTCATATTGGGGTTTTTTTGGGGGGGCACCGTTATCCTTGGTCATTGATTATTATTATCGAGTGCTTGATATCACCCGATTTTTTAAAAAGCTTTTCTTAAGTGTTGATTATTGTACTCAACAGATTAAATTAAAAATATTTACAATAACTAATGAATTTGAAAGTTTTTATTTTCGTAAGTCTTCATTATTGTACTCAACAAGACTTTCAACATAGAAAAAGCTAAATCCAAAATTTCCTAAGTTAAAAACCAAACACAAAATAGACAAAAGAAATGGAAAAATAGAAAAAGAAAATTTAGTCATACATATGTTCAAGGTTAGTTAGAAACTATATAAAAACTCTCTCAATTTGGTCATACTATCACAGCATTACATCTGAGATTCTTTTTTTATTTACATTATGAACTTGAGACAAGTGAATATGGGTGGATCCTTGTATAGGCTAGGAATGTCCATGGGCATCCTAGCCCAAAAAAAATAAAAAATAAATCTGATTAGTTATGTTAAAAGAATTGAATGGTTTATAAATGGACACTCCTAAAACAAGGGCCCCCAAAGCATGTTTGACACTCTTTCAATCTTGAATTCACAAGGTCCAAACAAGTAATCAACTACTACCATTTTAAATTTTACTTTTTAATAAAAAATAAAATGGAAAGCAGGCAGGCCAACTCCACTTACTAGTAGGACCGGCAAAAAAAATCGTACCCACCTAGAACCAGCAAAACCCACCACAATGGGTATGAGTATGGGTGGTGAAAATGGAAAAAAAAATGGGTATGAGGCGAGTATTGCTAAATGGTTATAGGTATAGGTAAAGATATGGTATAGGTATTACTCGTCCCATACCTACTATAATACCCCGACACTCCCCAGGTCACAAGCAGTTATCAAGAACGGCTAAAAGGATTGTTGACTAACCACGTAAGTTTTTTTCAGAGTGTTTTGTCCTTGCTCACATGCTACCTGGGAAACTTCCCAGGGGATCACCCATTATAAAATTGCTACATGACAAGCACACTTAATTGTGAAGTTCTTATGAATGGACTCCTCGAAAAGAAAGGTGCATCTTTAATAATATAAGTAGTTTCTTCAAATCCTTTTAAGTCACCCTCGGGTGTTACAGTATTGTCTTTTCAACCCAATGCTGAAATTTCATCCTTTTTTCCAGTTACTGATTGATTGCTTATTAATTTGGCTTTGGAGATGCAGTATACTTGTCGTTCTGTCTCCATTTCCCCTCATCCAAATTCCAACCCTTCATAGCAGTGGCCGTGCCCATGACTATGGAGTCTCTTCAAATTTCTGGTTCACTTTTTGTGTTCTTTTCTTTTCTTCTTTGGAGGTTTCTTGGTTCTGTTCTGTTTCCCACGTTTCTAACTTTACCAGATGGCTTTTAGCTGAAGCACATTAACTGCTAATATGCAGTTATTGGCTGGACTACAGACGACCCCTTTCCATGACTGAATTATTGGTAGTCATCATCCATGAACTTTTATTGCAGCTTGGCCAGATGTCATTAGCTGCCCAAAGCATTGAATTGGCAAATACTGTTATTACTATTTAGAACCTTCAATGTTTTTTAAGGCTTGTCTAGCCTAGCTTTATTGCCCCAAAGTCTTGACTTTGGACTTCTCGTGAGACCTTTTTAAAATACAAGAGAAAAAAAACTAAAGGAAAGAAATGAAGGAAAAAAAATAGGAAGAAAGTAAATTTTTTTCTTTTATTTGAATTGGGAAAAAAAATATAAGAAGAAAAGTAATTTTTCTAAAAATTTACTCTCCTTTGTTTGGAAATTAATCACAGCTCCTAGCAGAATCCTAAAGCCTATATCATGCTCCTAAGAATACATACTCCACAAGCCACGTCACCACCACATATTAAAAGTTGTCTATATGATAAATACACGCTGGACAAATATATATGCATCACAAGTAGGAGTGTACACTCTTAAGTATATGATATATATTACTGCAGAATCTATATATGTTGAGCGGTAAATTTACCTATTTTACGTGCTTCTTTCACCCACTTTTAGCTCGTATAATAACTTAATTCTTAGGATTTTACCTTGTTTTATTTATGTTTTGTAGGAAATAACTCCAAATCAAGCAAACGTCGCAGAAATGGACGAAGATGGGACAAAACGATGAAAATCAGCGAAAACAGGCGAAAAACAGCAGTGCACGGCCATCCTGCAGGGAGGCACGACCGTGCACCGGTGGCCGAAGCCACGCACGGCCAGCACGGCCAGGCGCACGGCCGTGCGTTCTGGCCGTGCGTGGTGGCGCACGGGCGGCCGTGCGTGGTGGCACGGCCGTGCGTCGGGCCTGCGTTCGCGATATAACCCCTTTTTGCCAGTTTGTTCGGGGAGTTCGTTCGGGGTTTCTCCTTGGGCGATTCTTAGGGTAGTTTAGGTTAGGTTTATCTAATAAAAACCTCAATAGGAGGATTAGATTAGGATTGTAGTTTGTATTTTGGGATTCAAGCTTGTGGATCTCAAGTTCTTCAATCGATTCAAGCATAAGTTTCCCTCTTCCTTTTCTCTATTTATTTCATTGTTCTTGTTTATGTTTTGTTAGTTTTAATTCTTGTATTTGTTTTGCTTAAGTTTATATGTTTAGTTTTTGTTGTTAATATATGTTATTTACTTGTTTAAATTCGTTTGATTTCATTTCCTTCGCTTTGTTCTTCAAGTTTATGTTCTTGTTTGTTAGTTTAGGTTTTCATGCGTTTTTCATGATTTGTTGGTAGATTGTGTTGGCTTGGATTGTGATTAGCCTCTTGATGGCTAATTGATCTTGTACTAGGCCTAACCATACCCAATCTATGCCTAGAACTTAGAGTTTTCCTTCACGCCCGCCAAGTGTTCGATGAAATGCCTGAGAGGGCTTTCATCCATATTATTGGGCGATTGACTTATGCTGAGAGGTGAGGTCAATTAGCTAGTGTGGGAGAGGGAATAGCCGAGTTCGGGACACGAAAGTAGTATCCGAATCGAGCTAGGTCCGGGGTTGCTAGTTTTGTGGTCTAATTCACCTAACCCCACGAAAGTAGGTGGTTACACGAGTTAGACTAGCTCATGACCCTTGAGAGAGGGCTTGGGTGGTCTTTGATGGTGCAACCGACCATCTCTTGTTCATAGTATGGTTTGGGTAGGTTAGGACTCATCTTGGTTAGTTAGTTCATCCATTGGTAAAATCATAACTCCAAGTCACTTGTTTTTGTGTTTGTAGCGTAGTTTAGTTTCCCCTTTTCACTCTTTGATCTCGCCTAGATTGAGACGCTCTAGTGAACTCTGGTAGTTGAAAACCCAATTCCCTGCGGACGACACCCCAAGTACTCAACGATACACCTTGCACTTGGGGTTTATAAATATTAAAACTCTGTTTTTCTTGCAACAAGTTTTTGGCGCCGTTGCCGGGGAGTTGGCGTTTTTCGATATTGGGGTTTACTTTAGCATTCGAGGCTAGGCCTTTTAAAAAATCCAAAAAAAAAAAAAATTCAAAAGAAAAAAAAATAATTTCAATGGCAATTTTCCATTTTCCCCAATGTGAGCAAGAATTATTTTACCGTTATTGGGATCGTTTACATGCTTATCTTGCTCAATGTGCTTCTTGTGGATGTTTATATGGGAAATGGGAAATATTGCATGTTGTTGATGAGGGTGTGAATTGTGAGACCCGTGTTCTTTTGGAGCATTGGGATTTCTATGCTCGAAATGTTGATGAAGCTTGGGAATTACTTGAGTGGTTGGCTTGGGATACTTATGAATTTGAAACTAGTTGTTTTGATTCTTGTACCCCACCCCCTTGCATCCCTGATTATGCCCCTCCTGTGTGCGAAATTTGCCATTGTTCTGACCACGCCAGTACTTCTTGTCCCTATCATATTTCTAATGAAGGCTTTGCTAGACTTAGCAATATGATAGAGACAATGAATAAGCAACAAGTTGAATTTGCTGAGTTTGTTAATAAACTGAGGGAGTATGACCTATCACCCGAGATTGACCCTAGTTCTAGTGCTCCTAGACTTGATGTCAACCTGTGTGATGATGGTGCGTCTTTTCCTTCTCTAGAGTCCGGACTAGAGGACGTACTCGACCCTCCCTTGATCCCTTCACTCACTGTTGCTTCATCCTTTCCTAATACCCTTTGGGACAGCACTGCGCTTATCATGACCTTTCCTGATACACCTTCCCCTTTAGCTCAGTCGACGGAGTTCGAGGTAGGTGAGACCTTTGGCGTTAGCGCTAGTGTTGAGGAGGATGATACTTGGTCTGAGTCCGACAATGTTTCTATTGAGGTGCATACTTTTTATGGGACTCCCACAGGGACTTCATGCATGGATGTTGTGGTTGCAGGGCCAACTAGTCCTGATTTTATTGATAATATACCCCCCACCTCTCTTGATACATCCCATGCTTCCTATTCATGTTCACCACCCTCCCATTCCCCCAAGTGTTGTGATTTGTCACTTATCGATTCTCTTGTGATACTTGAGGGGAATGAGGCTGCCTGCCGTAAGTCTCTAGGTACTTTTAGAGGGTATGACCCTTTCCTTGGCCCTTATTGTCTGTACCTAGAGGGCATGCCTGGAGAAATCGTATTGATTATTACCTTTGATTATTCTGCTGATTTCTCACAGGTATTTGGTGAGTTTAAGAGGGCACTAACTTTGTTTGCTCCATCTTTACCAGTGTTCTCTTACTCACCCCATTCTGAGCTACATGCAGCTATGCATGATAAGCTCCTGCGAGCTTTGACTGCTTCCGAGCTGACGACTCGCATCTTGAGCGGCAAGGAGTGGCTGATGCTCCTTAAGTCGTCATGGCATAGTTCAGGTACATTCAGTACCCGACCTGGTATACTCGTTCTCACTCTTCTCCCCCCTTCTTTTTCTTTTTCTTTTCTTTCTTTTTGTTTTTATTTAGTTGTGGATATTAGGATTGTGTTTTTTGTTGGTGATCATCTTGTGGTGAAATGTGGATGTTGTTGAGCCGTTGTTGGCTATGATCACCATTTTTGTATTTTTGTGGATTTTTATTGTGTTGTGATTAGTGGTGTTAGTTTGTATATATGTGTGATCTTGTTTTTGTTTGGGTACAATTGTGTTTTTGGGAGAATGCGTTAGCTTGTGTATATATGTGTCGATTTTGTATGTTTTGTGTTTGATTTTTGTTTTCTTTATCTTTGTGTGTTGGTGATGACTCACGGCTCCCAATGAGGACATTGTGAGATTTCGGTGTGGGGGTGGGTCATCTCCCCTTTTCTTTTTATTTTTGTGAAAATTTTTCATTTTTGTGTAAATTTTTCAATTTTTCTCCTTTTTGTTTAAATTTTTCTTTTCTTTTTGCATTTAAGGGAGTTTTGTACTATTTTGATCAGTCTTGATCCCTGATACCTTGACTATTAGCTCGTATATAAGTATAATGTGTATGATAGATATTCATCCCCAATCTGTCGTTTTAGACCTCAGTTCTAACCCCAACAGTCCATCGTAATTTTGCAATCCGGTCTTGAATTCATGTATTGTCATCATCCTTCATTCTTAGTCTTCCACAATCGACTCTCCCACTGTCTACTGCACAGTTCCCTTTATATGCGCTGGCACCCCCTTTTTCCAAAGCCAAAAAAAAAAAAAAAACAAAAGCAAAAACAAACAAATTCAAGCGCTACTGGGTGTATCCCTTTGAGGCGTGGCATGAGTTTGTAATGAAAAAAAAAAATAATGGAAAAGAAAAACAAGTGGGGAAGAAAAGAGTTGGAAATGACAAGTACCCCTTTGAGACATGCGCTACTGGGTGTTACCCTTTGAGGCAATACTGCTACTGGGGAAGCCTGCTTTCCATGCTAGCCATTCGAAAAGGTAGCTTGTGTCAATTGCGTGGGATTGAGTTTTGGTTTTGGTAGGCTTAGTTTCAGGGTGATGATACACTTGCACACAGGCACCAGGATGGATTCATTATTTTCATGCGTTGTGGGGTGAAAAGCTGATATCTGAATGCCATTCTTTGGGATGATGTGTCCTGAAATGCATATAACGCTTGTGTACAGACTAATACTTGAGCTACTAGGGGGTTTTTGGTTGATCCGAACGTGTACAGTTCACCCGGATGTATATATTTTGTTTTGTCATTTTCATTTTTCGATTTTGTTTTCCCTTTTCTTTGTTTTCCCTTTTTGAGATTTTGTGGGTATATCTTCTGCAAACCCTCACGAGACCTTACTCGTCCACTTGGGGTGACCAAGGGGTTTAAAGGGCTTATTGCATACGCTAAATGCAACCGTGATTCCTACGAAAGTGAGTTAGTTGGTTACTTTAGTTTTTCTTTTATTTTGCTCGAGGACGAGCAAAAGATAGGTGTGGGGGTGTGTTGAGCGGTAAATTTACCTATTTTACGTGCTTCTTTCACCCACGTTTAGCTCGTATAATAACTTAATTCTTAGGATTTTACCTTGTTTTATTTATGTTTTGTAGGAAATAACTCCAAATCAAGCAAACGTTGCAGAAAGGGACGAAGATGGGACAAAATGATGAAAATCAGCGAAAACAGGCGAAAAACAGCAGTGCACGGCCATCCTACAGGGAGGCACGACCGTGCACCGGTGGCCGAAGCCACGCACGGCCAGCACGGCCAGGCGCACGGCCGGGCGTTCTGGCCGTGCGTGGTGGCGCACGGGCGGCCGTGCGTGGTGGCACGGCCGTGCGTCGGGCCTGCGTTCGCAATATAACCCCTTTTTGCCAGTTTGTTCGGGAAGGTCGTTCGGGGTTTTGCTTTGGCGATTCCTAGAGTAGTTTAGGTTAGGTTTTTAGCCAATAAAAACCTCAATAGGAGGATTAGATTAGGATTGTAGTTTGTATTTTGGGATTCAAGCTTGTGGATTTCAAGTTCTTCAATCAATTCAAGCATAAGTTTCCCTCTTCCTTTTCTCTATTTATTTCATTGTTCTTGTTTATGTTTTGTTAGTTTTTATTCTTGTATTTGTTTTGCTTAAGTTTATATGTTTAGTTTTTGTTGTTAATATATGTTATTTACTTGTTTAAATTCGTTTGATTTCATTTCCTTCGCTTTGTTTTTCAAGTTTATGTTCTTGTTTGTTAGTTTAGGTTTTCATGCGTTTTTCATGATTTGTTGGTAGATTGTGTTGGCTTGGATTGTGATTAGCCTCTTGATGGCTAATTGAACTTGTACTAGGCCTAGCCATACCCAATCTATGCCTAGAACCTAGAGTTTTCCTTCACGCCCGCCAAGTGTTCGATGAAATGTCTGAGAGGGCTTTCATCCATATTTTTGGGCGATTGACTTATGCTGAGAGGTGAGGTCAATTAGCTAGTGTGGGAGAGGGAATAGCCGAGTTCGGGACATGAAAATAGTATCCGAATCGAGTTAGGTCCGGGGTTGCTAGTTTTATGGTCTAATTCACCTAACCCCACGAAAGTAGGTGGTTACACGAGTTAGACTAGCTCATGACCCTTGAGAGAGGGTTTGGGTGGTCTTTGATGGTGTAAACCGACCATCTCTTGTTCATAGTATGGTTTGGGTAGGTTAGGACTCATCTTGGTTAGTTAGTTCATCCATTGGTAAAATCATAACTCCAAGTCACTTGTTTTTGTATTTGTAGCGTAGTTTAGTTTCCCCTTTTCACTCTTTGATCTCGCCTAGATTGAGACGCTCTAGTGAACTCTGGTAGTTGAAAACCCAATTCCCTGCGGACGACACCCCAAGTACTCAACGATACACCTTGCACTTTGGGTTTATAAATACTAAAACTCTGTTTTTCTCGCAACAATATACAATTCAATAAGAAAAAGATTAGAGAGAGTTGAATTTGACAAACTTATTCCTAGTCTAAGCCTTGAATTCAATGACTCAAGCGTACATTGATTTAGACCACATGCAACAAGCAGCTCGCGCGCCTCGGTAGCCAGGCCGAGCTGCTAGTTACAGCTACAGCATTTGAGCCCGCGAGCTGCAAGTCGGCTCACATCCCTCTTCTCTTTGCTTTTTTTTTTTTTTTGTTTTAATTAGTTTTTCCTTTCTTTTGCCTTTAAAAGGAAAGTTGTGTGTCGTAGTTAGTGTATAAGGATATTATTTTATTTGTGAGCCAAAATAGTGAATTTTGCATTGTAGGAAGTAAAATTTGCGAGTTAAAAAATTGACTCATGAGCTGATGTAAGAGAAATAAGTCTCAACTTGTGAGCTAAAATTGTAGTTCACCATTGTATAAAGTCTCACCAAAAACTCAATTTATCATGCCACCTTTATTGCTTTCATTACATGTTACATACTGTTGGCCGACCCTATAAATGCTCCATTTTAATATGGTGGCATCCTGCTAATAAAACAGAACTACTTTCGGTTTTCACTCCTCTTCCTTTCTTGCTCTGTCACAGATGCAATTCATCAATGTCATCAAAGCTACACCCATGAAAACTGAAGTTTGAGTGAAACACACCCAACTCAAGTCAATTCATTTTAATATGGTGAATGTTAGGATTAATATCAGAATAACAGTATAGCGGAAGCGATAGGATGCAATAGAAAATCATAAATTCAACCAATCACAAACAACAGAACAATAGGAAGAGAACAAGAACACAGGAATTTAACGTGGAAAACCCAATGTGGGAAAAACCACGGACGGCGACAGCACCCAAAACAATCCACTATGAGCAGAAAAGTACACCACGATCACAATCACCTCAGTGATTCGATCTAAGAGCAGACTTACAATCTCTCTCTATTGTAATCTCTCTCAGACTACTTTCACTACAAAAATATATCTAATCTGCGACGGAAAATTCGACGAAAAAAGGTCAAATTTCCGACGGAAAATTGTGTTTCCGACGGAAACACCGACGCGGAAAGGGTCGTCGGATTCAGCTCGTCGCAGTTTTTATCCCGACGGACTCCGACGGAATCCGACGGAATTTCCGACGGAAAAAACCCGTCGGAAATTCCGTCGGATACTGTCAAGCAGAAACTGCAGAAAACAGTAGCAGGAATTTCCGACGGAATTTCCGACGGAATATTCCGTCGGAATTTCCGTCGGAAATTCCAAAAAAATTTTTTTTTAAATAATCCGAATTTTTTTTGAAATTATCCGAAATTCCGACGGAATATTCCGTCGGAAATTCCGTCGGAATTTCGGATAATTTCAAAAAAAAATTTTGTTTTCCGAAAAGTTTGTTTCTAAATTTCAAAAGTTCTCAAAATAAAAAACAATTAATAATAAGTTTCAAATCTGCCAATAAAATGTGCTTAATTAAATATCAAGTACAACATAAATTAAATATTAAGTACAACATATATAAATATCAAGATATATAAATATTAAGTACAACATATAAGTACAACATATATAAATATTAAGTACAACATATATAAGTACGACATATACGTTGTTTTAGATGTACACGCAGATTACATAAATTACACGAATATCATATCAGCTAATCAGAGTCAGATAAATTTGTGGGATCATCATCATTGTCATTTTGGGAGTCCTTTTCATCATCATCAGCGTTCAAGTCGATGTGGCTGGAAGAACCTGCACTTTGACCTTTGAAAAATCTGAAAACTTTTTTCAGCATGCGCTCTGTCTTCCCTTGTTTCTTGGTTAGTTGAGTTATAGCCTCTACTTGCTTCGCTATGCTCTCACTGAGGAGTTGCGCTTGCTCTCTTGGATCAAAATGCTCTGCTGATGAGTGACGTGCAGCTGCGATGGTAGCTGATTTCTTCAACTTCACCCCCTCCGTACCAAAACCGTATACACGGCCTTTCTTGTCCAAATTTTCTTTAATCCAAAACTCTTCTTGGGTCATAGGTGGCAGTTGGGGGCTCCCTTGAGTTGCAGCTTGAGAGTACTCCTACCATTTGTTGTGATAGTCTTCCTGAAAATTTTCACAAATGAATAAGTGTCATACTAAACCTACAATTGTAACATATGTTTCATCTCTGAATAAAATGTGCCAAATTGAACTTACAAATTTTTTTGCAGATTTTTTATCCACAAACGTTTTGTCTTTCACTTTGCAGTGGGTGTCCTTAAACAATTCCTCACATGTGGGTTCCCTACCTAATGTTTTGGCCTAAAGAGAAAAAAAAAAGTAACCAGCTATTAAATATAAAACAAGGACGAGAACCTTAACTCATACCATACATTATATATAAGAAATACGCTTTTTAATAAACAAACAATCCTTACCAGTTATAATAAGAAATACGCTTTTTAATAAACAAACAATCCTTACCAGGCGTCTTTTCCTTTCACTTAACATTGTTATACTATTTTACTCTATTTGTTCAAATAAATACACTTGATAAACAAACTTAAATTTGAATGTAATTCACATCCATATTTTACGACACAAATAAAGTACATAGAACAGATTATAAAAAATTAAATCAAACCTCAAAAAACATTCATGGCTTACATATTTAACATTTTATAATGAACAAACTTGTTGCACTTAAATTATTCACTTTAATAAAACATAATATACATGCTTAACATATTTAACATTTTCAAATAAACAAATAATTATTACAGATCTACATACTTAACATGTTTTACTCCACTTATTGTAATATACATATTTAATAAATTAAATAAAAAATAAATTATTCAAACTAAACAAATTAAAAAAAATTAAATCATACCTCAAAAAACATTCATGCCTAACATATTTAACATTTTATAATAAACAAACAATTATTGCAGATCTACATACTTAACACGTTTTAGTTCACTTATTCTAATATACATATTTAATAAATTAATTAAAAAACTAATGTTATTCAAATTTATATTCAACGGATAAAATAAATTATTCAAACTAAACAAATTATAAAAAATTAAATCATACCTCAACAAACATTCATGCCTAACATATTTAACACTTTATAATAAACAAACTTGTTTCATTTAAATTATTCACTTTAAGAAAACATAATATACATGCTTAACATACTTAACATTTTCAAATAACCAAATAATTATTGCAAATCTACATACTCAACCCGTTTTACTTCACTTATTCTAAAAAACTAACGTTATATAAATTTATATTCAACGGAAAAAATAAATTATTGAAACTAAACATTCATGCCTAACATATTTAACATTTGATAATAAACAAACTTGTTTTATTTAAATTGTTCACTTTAATCAAACATAATATACATGCTTAACATATTTAACGTTTTCAAATAACCAAATAATTATTACAGATCTACATACTGAACACGTTTTACTTCACTTATTCTAAAAAACTAACGTTATATAAATTTATATTCAATGGAAAAAATAAATTATTCAAACTAAACAAATTATAAAAAATTAAATCATACCTCCAAAAACATTCATGCCTAACATATTTAATATTTGATTATAAACAAATTTGTTTCATTTAAATTATTCATTTTAATAAAACATAATATATATGCTTAACATATTTAACATTTTCAAATAACCAAATAATTATTACAGATCTACATACTTAACATGCTTTACTCCACTTATTCTAACATACATATTTAATAAATTAAATGAAAAACTAACGTTATTCAAATTTATATTCAACGGAAAAAATAATTATTCAAACAAAACAAACATGTTTCTGCTAATTTTCATATACCCGAAAAATGAACATCACATATCAAATTAATACAACTTGAAAGCGGAACAATTCTACTAACCTTCGCACACCCGAAAAATCAATCTGATTACAGACGGTGACGACATTAGCGGTGGCACTGGCGGCGACAAAACGTGAAAAACAAAGACCGTAAAAATTATCAATTAACTTAACAATTTCAATTTCAAACAATAAATTAAGCAAAAATATCACTTCCCGTTAAATTTTTCGATGATCAAAACCTTGAAATCTCACTTTCTCTCTCTTCCTCCTTCTCCCTCTCTCCTTTTTCGAACACTTTCTCTCTCTATTTCTCCAAAAACCGCTCGAAATCTCACCCCTCCCCCCCAATTTAAAGCCGGGCAAATGGGGTCGAGATCCGCGCGGAATTCCGACGGAATTACCGACGGATTCCGACGGAATTCCGTCGGAAATTCCGTCGGAAATTCCGACGGAATTCCGTCGGAAATTCCGACGGAACTCTGCCCCGACGGAATTCCCGTCGGAATTTCGAATTTCCGACGGAATTCCGTCGGAAATTCCGTCGGAATTTCCGACGGAATATTCTTCCGTCGGAAAATCCGTCGGAAATTTAATTTTCCGTCGGAGTTCGTATGAAATTCCGTCGGTTTGTCTGCAATTTTTCCGACGCTGTCTGACGCGTCGCTTTGTCCGTCGGAGTTGAACTACGTTTTTGTAGTGTTTTACCTCTCAATGTGTTTATGAGTGCTGGAGTGTTTTGAAACAAGGCCCTAGACCCCCTTTATATAGGGTCTGTGAGGCAGGGTTTCCCCCTGAAAACCCTAGCTACCACCTTCCAAAACCGTCACCAAAGCGCAACCCTAGCCGCCACTTTAAGTCGGCAGAAAATTTCCCCTGACACGGTCGTGCCAGGGCGGTGCCACTTCTCTGCTGCTCTGTTCTTCGGTCTTCTATGTCGCGGCACGCCCGTGCCCATGCAGCATGGTCACCCAGTGCCTAAACCCGAGATTTTGGGCCATAAAACCCAACAATCTCCACCTTGGACCAAAATCTCCAGTCTTCAATTACTGTCGTCGTCGTCACACCCCAAGGGGTGATGCCCCCTATGGGGCTATGCCCCGCAGGGCCCTCAAATACTGCGAATGCCAACTAAGTCCAAACAATGCTTGAACTTAGCTCTGGGAGATGACTTATATGAACTTTCCTTCATATAACCTGTCACAGTAGATGCCTGCAAGACATAGAGGCCTCCTTGCCTCAACCCTTCAGCAGAATCCTACTGCCCTTTGAGACCTTCAGAACTCCACCTTCAGCTGAATATTTGCACCCTTTGGATTCAAGGGTGCCCAACGAGATGAGGTTACGCTTCAAGTCAGGAACATGACGAACATTCGATAAGGTCCTGACAGCGCCATCATGAGTCTTGATTTTAACAGTACCAATTTCAGTTACTTTACACTGGGCATTATTGCCCATGTGAACTACTGTTGAATCAACTGGATCATATGTTGAAAACCAGTCCTTGTGAGGACACATATGATAGGTACACCCAGAATCAAGAATCCAATCAGAATCGCTCCCCCCTTCAGTAGAGGTAGCAAACAGAACGTCCCATCAGAATCAGATTCAGCAAATGAAGTTTCAGCAGGCTCCTCAGAATTATCTTCCTCTTTCTCCTTCTTCTTTTGCAGTTTCCAGCAGTTAGCAATAATATGACCCAATTTACCACAGTAATTGCAGGTCTTTCCAACATGAGGATTTTTAGACTTAGAACGGTTCTTACTCCTATTACCGTTCCCCTTTTCAGTTGCTGTCCCCCTTACTGCTAATCCTTCAGCAGAATCATGAATGTCAAGATCAAACTTCTCTTTAGACAACAGGTTTGACTTAACATCTTCAAACGATATAGTATTAGAATTACTATAAAGCATAATCTCCTTAAAGTGTTTATAAGAAGGGGGTAACGACACAACAAGCAAAATAGCCTTATCCTCATCCTCAACTTTCACATCTAGACTCTCCAAGTCAATAAGAATAGAGTTAAACTCATTCAAATGCTTTTGGACAGGGGTACCTTCAGCCATACGAAAGGTATACAACCTTTCCTTCAAACGGATCTTGTTGGCGAGACTCTTCGGCATGTAGAGTTCCTCCAGCCGAGCCCAAAGATCCACCGCAGTTGTCTTATCAAGCACCTCTCGCAAGACATGTGGTGCCAAGCACAACTGTATGGCTGAAACCGCTTTCAGCTCCAGTTCCTCCCATTCGTCCTCCGTCAACGACCCACGTCGCTTCTTCTGTTCTTCAGCCCATTGCTCATCTGTTGTCTTCTCGGGTTTGACATAAGGTCCCTTCAGAACCTTCCACAACCCGTGCTGAATGAGAACTGCTCTCATCTGCACCTTCCAAAGATTAAAACTAATCTCCCCATCGAATTTCTGAATATCTACCCTCATGATAGAAGACATCCTATGACCAGAGCTCTGATACCACTTGTTAGGATTAATATCAGAATAACAGTATAGCGGAAGCGATAGGATGCAATAGAAAATCAGAAATTCAACCAATCACAAACAACAGAACAATAGGAAGATAACAAGAACACAGGAATTTAACGTGGAAAACCCAATGTGGGAAAAACCACGGACGGCGACAACACCAAAACAATCCACTATGAGCAGGAAAGTACACCACGATCACAATCACCTCAGTGATTCGATCTAAGAGCAGACTTACAATCTCTCTCTATTGTAATCTCTCTCAAACTACTTTTACCTCTCAATGTGTTTATGAGTGCTGGAGTGTGTTTTGAAACAAGGCCCTAGACCCCCTTTATATAGGGTCTGTGAGGCAGGGTTTCCCCCTGAAAACCCTAGCTACCACCTTCCAAAACCGTCCCCAAAGCGCAACCCTAGCCGCCACTTTAAGTCGGCAGAAAATTTCCACTGGCACGGTCGTGCCAGGGCGGCACGGTCGTGTCGTGCCATGTGGCACGACCGTGCCGCATGGCACGGGCACACCGTGTCACTTCTCTGCTGCTCTGTTCTTCGGTCTTCTATGTCGCGGCACGCCCGTGCCCATGCAGCATGGTCACCCCGTGCCTAAACCCGAGATTTTGGGCCATAAAACCCAACAGTGAATTTTAAGCTTATGCTCAGGTGAAGAGTGAAACGATGCATAGGAATAACCAGTGAAAACTTATCAGGAGATCATACAGCTGAACACCAAAAAGTTAAAAAAGTGATCAGTGTGGAACAAACCAAATACAATTCATCAACTTCCTAGGGAATCGGAGGATTAGGGAAAACAGCACTCGTTTATAATGATCTTAGGATTAAGGAAAATTTTCCTTTGAGGTTGTGGGCATGTGTCTCTGATATCAAGATCTAGAACATTTGGATGTGAAGGCTACTCTTTGTAAGATTTTACACTCAGCTACTGGTAGGAATCATGAAGACCTTGCACTGGAGCCTTTACATAAAAAACTCTGGGAGCAACTTGAGGGAAAGAAGTACCTTCTTGTTTTGGATGACCTATGGAATGAGAATCGTCTTCAATGGCTTGAGCTGATTAAATACTTGACGAGCAATGTAAGGGGAAGTTGGATCTTAGTGACTACACGGTCAGAGAAGACGGCCACAATTGTAGAACATGAGCACATTTATAAGTTAGAAGGATTGTCAAAAGAGGATTCATGGTGCATATTTGACATGACAGCGTTTGGCCAAAGATATGGGCAACAGTGCCCGTCTGACCTAGTTGAAATTGGTCAAGGCATTGTACAAAAGATGTGCAAATGTTCCTCTTGCTATAAGAGTTGTGGGAAGTCTTTTATATGGTCAGGGCAGGGAAAAGTGGTTATGGTTTCAAAAAGCCGAGTTAGGTCGACCTAAATATGGTGGGAACAATGGCATCGGGCCTATACTAAAGCTTAGTTGCTATCATCTTCATCCACCCTTCAAGGCATGTTTCAGTTTTTGCGCATTATTTCCTAACGATCATGTCATTGAGAAGGAAAAGTTGACTAGTCTTTGGATGGCACAAGATTTTACTGTCCCTCGGGAAGATCAACGTGTAGAAGACATTGGTGAAGAATATTTTTCAATCTTGGTAAAGCTATGCTTCTTCCAGGATTTCATAAGAGATGAATTCGGCGAAATTATCTCATGCAAAATTCTCGATTTGATGCATGACATTGCCCAAGAAGTATCAGGAAAGGAGGTAACAAATTTTACAGAAATGAGCTTGGACAACAAAACTCGTCACCTATCTTATTTTCACGAGCTGCAGTGCAGATTTGCCATTCCCTAACACCAAGATTCGTACCTCATGTGCATTCGCATTGGCAGGGATACAAATCTAGATATGTTGTTGAGAAATTGGAAGTGCCTAAAGACATTGGACTTGAGCTACATGGGAATCAAAAGTCTCCCAAGTGAGTTAGTAAAGCTCCTGCATTTAAGATATCTAGATCTATCCAAGAATTTGCTGCTACAATTGTTGCCTAGCTCATTTGGCAAATTGTATAATCTACAAACCTTAAGCTTACAGGAGTGCAACTATTTAAGAGAGTTGCCAGAAGATTTGCCTGAACTAGCCAAAGTTAGGGTGCTGGATGTATATGGTTGTTGGGCACTTAACACAATGCCAAAGGGCTTCGGGAAGTTAATAAGTCTTCGTACGTTATATCGTTGTTTATGGCAGGTGACAGAAAGTCATCTTCAAAGCAAAATATTGTTGATCAAACGGAAGAATTGAAAAGCTCTCACAAATCTAAAAGGCAGTTTGGATATTGAGATCCTTGAAAATGCTCAGTATGCCAAGGAAAACGTCAAGGAAGGAGGATACATAAGGAGCAAGGGTTACATAAAATGGGGAAAGATGAGCAATGGTTATCGTTAGAAGACCTGCGGCCACATTGTAATGTGAGAGAATTGAGGTTGGTGAACTATTGCGGTATGAGAATGCCGAGTTGGGCAAAGGAAGATGACTTTGGCAACCTTTCTTCCAAATCTTGTTAAGCTTCAACTTCGTGACTGCCCTGGGTGGCACCACCTGCCATCGTTGAGAAGTTTGCACAATCTAAAATCACTGGAAGTTGATGGTTTGCGTGGCTTGGAGTACTTTGAGAATACAAGCAGCAAGGGGATAATTGGCACTGGCGTCCGAGCTTCGGAATCGAGAGCATCATTCCCCTTCAGCAACTCACATTAATGGATTTGGATAAGTTGAGAGGATGGTGGAGAGATGATGATGACGTCATTGACTGTGACATCAACCAAGGACAACAGCATCTATTGACTTCATTTCCCTCTCTTTCCATGTTTACTCTCTGGAAATGCCCTAACTTTGCATGTGTTTTTACGTGTCCCAACATATAAGAACTGCATTTGCATGGGAAGTTTAGTGAAAAGTTGAGGATAATGATCCCCATTGAAGCTGGAAATTCCAAATTAAGGATTGTGAAGAGCACACACGCAGGGACTCTCAAATCTGTTTGGCCAACAAAGGCAATTCGATGTGTCCAAGAGATGACAATATGTGGGGATGACGAGATGGAGAGTCTATCAGAAGTTGTGGAGGGTTACAGCATCTCACTGCCTTGGAGAGCTTACATTTATCCGACTTGCCCAACCTGATGAGTCTAAGCAAAGCGGGAGAGGGGGAGGAAGAGGAAGAGGAAGAGGCGGACGATGAGATACCATGGCGTTGCCTTCATCAGAGGATCCGAAGCTGGAGCCTAGGATATCTTCCTAAGCTAGTTAATTTACCGAAGGGGATGCGCCACCTCACCACTCTCGAATCCCTTGACATGTGCATTGTAAGGAACTGGAATCATTGAGCAATGCAGGAAAGAGAGAGGGAGAGGGAGAGCGTGAAGAGAATGATGAGATGACACGGCGTTGCCTTCACCAAAGGCTCCGAAGCTTGAGACTAGTAAATCTTCCTAAGCTGGTTAATTTACCGAAGGGGATGCGCTACCTCAGGGCCCGCCAATCCCTTACCATTTGGAAATGTACAGCACTGGAATCACTGCCAAAGCCAATGGGGGAACTCACCTCCCTCAGAAGCCTTACGATTGGAGACTGTTCTGATGGCCTAACGGAAAGATGCCGAGAAAACACTGGGGAAGACTGGCCTAACATTCAGGACATCCGCCAAATTACAATTGTCTGAGTTCATGAATACTTATGAACAGGCAAGTCCATCCATTTTAATCCTTCATTTTTGTCAATCCACAGCTGTCATGTTTCATTTAGGTTCAGATTTCACTTCCTGTTTTCAAGTCTACTATTATATGTTGTCCTGACAATGTTTCTTCCTACAATTCCTGGACTTGGAAAGATGAAAGGTGGGGGGTAGTAAAGAACCTGAAACAGAAAACAGAAATAGGAAGAAGGGAAAGAAGATGATGCATTACTTTGTACAATCCGTTATTTGAAAATTTATGATCTTGCAAAATCTAATCTGTTATTTGAAAATCAGAGAAAGCAGGGCACTAAAACTTGTTTACCTTTCTATTATTTCAAAAATTAATAACATCATAAAATTTTACTTAGCCTTGATCTGCACAATCAAATGCAGTTACATAGACTGCATCTGTTCGGTGAAAGGCTATACATCCTCCACCTATTTGACTAATTTCATGTTTCCATATAATGCATAGCCGCGCCCCCCCCCCCCCCCCCAAAAAAAAAAGCTAGCATTACTGAGGCAGAAGATAAAATTGAACAATTGGCAGGGATTTTGTATGTACCTGATGAATGGATCACCAGCTTATCACGTGTCATCTTAAAAATTCTTAAGGCAACTGATTGTTGCGTCAATTGGATCCCAAACTTGAAACCAATTTATAGCAGTGCTTGAAGGAAAATGGACATACTAGAGCAAGCAATAATCAGTTCTGTGAAAAAGTTATAGTCACCACTCACCACTGTCATGGCTCGAAAACTGTAGTCATGTGAAATTCCTTGTTTGTATCTTCAAGTTATCAGCATACAGAGTGGGAATCTATCCACAGAGACAAAGTCATTTCATGACAAGCTATTGGTCTTACCAATAATGCACAATCCAAATATATGCAGCAGTCACCAAGTCAAAACAGATTTTTAGTGCATACATCTGCATCTACCACCAACCGGAAAACAAGAAAGCAAAAACCAATGCTTAGGGCAACATATCTTCTCTACTTGGTAACTGACATTGCTGATCTTCTTCTTTTTTTTTGGGGGGGGGGTTTAGTGGCCATCAGGCTATGCCACGCCAAGCCATCTGAATTCCTCAACTGAAGCAAAAGGTGATACATACGCAAATCTAACATGTGAAAAATTGGCAGCTTCCAATTAAGTTGTAATTTGCATCATACTTATGAAAGAGATAGATTCACCTATTTGCCAGCACTCAGAAGATCAATGAATTTGGACATGGGGGATATGTTGAATGTTTGGCCACTCTTCCCCGGTGCAATTGTGGCATCGTTCTGTCAGACCATCAGAACAATCCAGAATAATAAGTTGTTTGAGGGAGGTGAGTTCCGGCATCCATTCTGGCACTGATTCTAGTTCTCCGCAAGCTTCAATATGAAGGGAGTGGAGGGCAGTAAGATAGCGCATCCCATTTGGCAAATTCACCAATTTTGGCAGCTCGGATAACTCCAAGGAACGGAGGCAGTGACGAAGGCAATGCCAAGGCATCCCATCATCCTCCTTGTCCTCTCCTGCATTATTTAGACTCAGATTGGGCAAGCTTCGTAATTCTAATTTCTCAAGGCAGTGAGATGCTTCAACTCTCCACACACCACCTTCAATTTATACCAATTCCAAATTTGAAGGGTCCACAGCGTGGATGAGCAGCTGCTGAATACCTCAACATCCGATAAATTCTCCACCTCCTTATCCGACCATATATACATCTGATTGAGATGCCGAAAAGCCTCCATTGGCAGCATCAATTTGAGATGTCCCGCTCTGTCAGTTTCCACACTTCGTAATCTGGATTTCCAGATTCAATGTCTTGCACTATTTGCAGATTTGCATTGCAATCCACTATTGTCAGGACCTCTATTCTGGGGCAAAGCGGCACACATGCCAAGTTTGGGCAATACTCTATTCGCAAGTGAGAAAGGCAGGGGAATGAGGGCAATAACAGACCATGTCGTTGGTTGGTGTTGCTACCATCTCCCGACCATCCCTTCAACTTTGGAAGTCCCCATAGCTCGAGTTCTTCAAGGGAGGGAAAGAATGATTCTTCAGATTTCCATGCTCCTACAACACCAGAATGCTTACTCATTGTTGTATCCTCTATGTACTCCAAATCAGGCAAATCCTCAAGTCTCAAAAATTCCAATTTAGGCAATCTTCCTAGCACGGCTAAGTGCTGCAACTTATGACAGGACTGGAGGTAAAAACTGACAAGGTTTGGGAGAAAGATTGCCAGATGCTCTTTTCTTGCCCAATATGGCATTCTCTTTCCACAATACCCTTCCAACTTCAAATCTTTGAGACTAGGATGGGGTTGGAGGTCTTCCAACAACGCTTCATCAAAGTTGCTGCTGGGAAATCTAAAAGTAATCCTGGTCAAACGTTGATGTTCACTTAGATAGCCTCCTTGCTGACCGTTTTTCAAGACGTACCGAGCATCTGCAGGGATACGGACCTGAATAAACAAATCGCCTTTTACGTTCTTGAGAGCTCTTATCTCTTCTAGCTGAGCGACACGGCCCCACCCCTCATAGGGTGTTCTTTCACCCAGTACAAGCAAAGGCAACTTCTGAAGACATCTCAACCTTCTCATCCTCCTGGGCATAGGAGCCAGTCCCCAGCAGCAGCTTGTATCCAACACTCTAAGCTTAGTCAGTTTGCTCAAATCTTTGGGTAATTCTGTGAGCTTCCTGCATGCAACTAATCTTAAGGTTTCCAAATTGTGCAACATTGTAGTCGAATCAGAGAGCACCTCCAGGTCAGGATTGTTGGATAGATCAAGATATCGTAAATGTACTAGCCTACCCATTGCATTGGGCAAGTTTTTTTATGTCCAAATCACTCAAACCCAATGCCCTTAAGCATGTCCAATTAGCAAATAAGATACGCATATCAATTTTGCACCGGTATTGGTATGGTGAAGGGTGAATATCAGCTATTCGAACGCATGTACGAATCTTAAGACCAATGAAAGACTTCTTCGTATCAACTGCAAAATGGGAATATGATAAATGTCTAACTTCATTATTTAAGCTGCTCAAGAAGTAGACAGCGGCATGAATATCCTTTCCGGCCACTTCTTGTGCAATGTCGTGCATGAGATCATGTATTTTACAGGAGATGATTTCACCATATTCATCTTTCCGTACATCTTGGACAAAAAACCTTTTCAACAATATGGAGAAATATTCACCACTTGCATCTTCTATGCTCTGTCCTTCATCCAAGGGGATAACAAAGCCTTGTGGAATCCAAAGGTTAATCAACATCTCCCGCTCTATTTCAAAATCTTTTGGAAACAGAGTGCAGTAATTGAAGCATGTCTTTAATGGGGATTCAAGATGGTCATAGCTAAGATTTAGTATATGCTTGATGCCTTTTTCGCCGTGCTTTACACGTCCTA